>JAOVVO010001133.1:0-16277 GCA_028564675.1 Onchocerca lupi | reverse complement strand
TCCTTTCTTTTTTTTTTTTTTTTTTTTTTTTCTCTTCACTCTTTCTTATGCATACCTAAAAAAAAGATAAGCTGAAACTTTTTTTTAAAAAAATCTTCATTATTCTTCTCTGATACGCTTAATATTTGAATTGAAATTTCGAAATAATTTGTGAAAATATGAAAAATTTGCTAAGAAATCATCAACTGTTTCAATAATTTACCTGAAGAAAAAAAAAAAGAATTTTTGCTTTATTTAAATTTTTTCGATAAAATGGCTTAGGAAAAATTCAAAAAAAAAAAGAGAGAGAAAAATCTTTTTTTTTTTTTTTTTTTTAAAAAAATTGTTATTCGAGAAATTTACACCCAAATTTTTTTTGATTTATTCTTCAATCATCTATCACAAAAATCTTCAAATTCTTTTTTTTTTGTTTTTTTTTTTTTAAATTATCGTTATTTCAGCTACCAATGCTATCACCTGACGGTTTAGGAGAGAAAAAAAAAAAGAAAGAAAACTGATTCATATTTGTTGTTTAAAAATATAGAAAAAGTTTAAAATCGAAGAAATTGTAAGAAATATAAGTTCAAAGAAATTTAGACTATGAGAATTCTTCATTTTGCAAAATTAAAGTTAGGATTTTTCGACTTACGAGCTGCTAATTTATAAGCATTTATCATACATTTTTTTTATTATGACAATCATTTATTTCTTTGTTAATCATCATTTTTATGATTTCTCCTTCATTATTGCTGATCAATATTTTCATCAAGAAGAATAAGTTTCTTATAATTTTTTAAGATAAATTTCCTCCTGTAATAATATGTTTCTTATAATAAAGTTAGATTTTTAAAAGACGTTTTGATTGGAATTTTCGGTTTTTTTTTTTTTTTTTTTAAATTTATTTTTCAAACAGTGAAATAACTGCTGAATTTTGGCGGATACGGAAATGATTGATGTGGATGATACCGCGAAATTTTGCCGGATACGGAAGTGGATGATGATCTTTACAATTTAGTACATATGAGAAAGCGACAATAAAAGTGGTAAGTTTTTGTTCAGATATTTTTTGATGACAACGACGAGGACGTGTGACAGAGAGATGGCGGTAACAGTTGCACATGATATGATTGTCACCATTTACACCGGAATTGTCGTCGTTTCACCGCCACAAACAAACGACTTTGTCGATGTTCAAATGTTTGAAATTTCCTCCATCGTTTTTAATTTTTTTTTTTTCTTCATTCAATTTAGTAGACATTTCGAGGATAAAGTTTGTTTTTTTTTCTCCTCCTTTAATAAATTTTATTAATTTTTATGTAAGTTTTAATGCCTTTTATCCGTCATAACGATTCATCCAAATTCCGAAATAATATGAATGCGATCAAACTGAGACTGGCATTATTTTGATGAGGAAAACTTGCGAAGCCTAGGAAAAACTTCTGTAACTGATAATATTTGAAATGAATTTAGCTAGACCTATGTCTAAAATATAATATCTTTTATCATTCAGTTATCAGTTAAAAATTGTATATTTTCTTGTCAAACGATGTTTCTTTCCGATTTGACAATTAATTCTCTACAGTTATGGGAGAAATTCATATTCTAACTCTATCATATCATATTTATCACAATTTCAAGTTTCCACTCCATGTGATACTCTTTTTTTTATCATATCATTTTTATTTTATCCTCATTTGCCTCTATAACTTTCTTTTTTTTTTTTTCCTTTGAAATAATTGGTCAAATATTATCATAGTTTATCTTGATGATATTATTCAAAGCTTCTCCATTTCTCTCATTTTCTTATAGGCAAACAAATGATTGTTGAAATGATCAAGTAATTATCCTGAAAAATCCGAGAAAACAAAAACAAATTAATCTTATCAGATAAATCAATATGATAAGACGAAGAAAAGAACACTTTTTCACTGATATTTCCCTCGAAATTTTCTTCACCATTTCTCAAGCATTTTGTTTTATAGGCAAAACTGATGATTGTTAAAATGAATAAATCAATCAGTGTGTGTGTGTGTGTGTGTGTATGTGTGTGTGTGTATGTGTGTGTGTGTGTGTGTGTGTGTGTGTGTGTGTGTGTGTGTGACGTAAGTTCCGTCATGTCACTGCCAATTTTGCTTAAAAATAGGGTGGAGAAGTTGCACTACAATGATTGCTCGTTTCCTCTCTTCCACCACCACCACCACCACCACCATTCATGGATGGACGATGAGAAGTGAAGTGAAGTGAAGTGAAGTGAAATGAAGTGAATTGAATTGAATGGAATTGAATTGAATTGAGTTGAAGAAACGGTAAAAAGGGAATGGTTGAAACCGGCTTTTGTTTCAACCATTGCTACTAACTTTTCTTCTATGCTGCGCAAGATACAAAAATTCCTCCTTTCCAATCCTGATAATTTGTATTGAAGTTCGGGATGGTAATCAAATTTTCATCAAAACATTTCTCCTCCTCCTCCTCCTCCTCCTCCTCCTCCTCCTCTTCCCTCTCACAAACTAACTTCTTGTTGTTTTCGTCATTACGGTAAGCAATTCCTGCATCGACAACTTTTCTCATCACTTGATGATGTGTGCACCAAAATGCCTACGACTGACTTGCTTTCGATATCAATGATCAAAAAAATGTTGCAAAGCTGATGATATTGTGAAATATTTTCAGATCAATAAATTTTTAAGCGTTAACTCATACGGAAGATGAAATAACTCTTCCAGAAACTTCATTCATCCTTTTCATATCTAATTTCATCAGTTATTCCTCATTTCCATTTATATTCCATCTTCAATTTCAATTCTTCTAATTAAGCAATCGATCATCAATGATATGGTGATGTATTTCATATGCATAATAATATGGCATATATAAGAATGATATATTTCCACCGAAATTTTTCTCCTTCTTAATTGAGATCAATACATTCTTTTCAATAAAATTATTTATTAATTATTTTTGAAATTAATTTCGTGAAAAAAAAAAATTGTATCTATTAAATGAAAGATTTTTGAAAAAAAAAAAAAAAAAAAGGGAAAAATTCATTTCCCAGGAAAAGTTGCTTCCCATGCAAATGATTCCACTAATACCACTTTTTTTTTATTTTTTCGTGGAAATAAATATCAATATTTCTCGTAAAATATAGTTAATGAGCTTTTCGCTTCGTATAACAGTGAATAAATAAATCGAATATAAGAGAAAACTCCTCTAACCATTCACTTTTATTCTCCGGAAGAACTGTTTTAGTTGTAGAGTTAATTAAGAATTTGATCTAATTAAGAATTTCATAGATTTGACCCAAACTCATGAAGCTATTCCTAAATAGCATATTCTTGTTTTCTTACTTTGTATTAAGAAGAGAAAAAAAAATGAAGGAGGACGTAAATTATATATTTCATGACAAAAATAAACATTTTGATCAACGAACTAAATCATTATAGAAGTTATAAATGTAAACATTGAAGATGGAATTAAATTATCGATTTCTTCAACTTTCACAATTATTATGAAAGAATTCATCAAAAGAAGCACTTCCTTTTTTTTTTTTTTTTTTTTTTTTTTGTTATTATAATAAAGAAGTTTGATGATAAGAAAAATACAGAAAAAAAAAAAGAAAGAATTCAAAAAATAAAACAACGGAAGAGAAAAGAAATGTAGTGATTAAAAATGCTAAAATTAATTAGACTAGTCGAACGATGTTATTTCTAGTGATTATATTGTCTGAAAATTTAATAAATTAATTTAAATTTAGCCAATTGAATGGAATTAATTCTCAACTTTTCCATGACTGTAATCTAGCTAGTCTCTTCAATTCTTTATTCACATTATTATTTTAAGTTGATAAAAACAGATTAAAAATAGCCTTATGTTATCTGTATTGAATATCTTTTAGACAATATTTTATGACATTAAAAAGAAAAAAAAAACAAAAAAAAAAAGGATAGGCAACCTGTCATATCAACTCATCAATATATTTAGTTCCGTAATTTTGTAGACGAATGCTATCAATAATTCTTCGATATTTTAAAAATTTTCAGAATTTCATTTTTCCTTTTTTTTTTTTGTTTTGTTTGAAAATAAAGTAGGAAATAATTTTTTACCGAATTATCTTTATAGACTAAAAAGCTATATTCTTACTAAATATTTCCATCAATACCTTTTGTAAATAAAACAAATTTTTACTTATTTGAATCATTTCATTCAATTTTAATATATATGTATATGTATGCATGATAACAGTGATATCTATTTCTTAGCTATCATACTGCAACATCTTTTAAGCGACTATCAATAGAAAACATGAAGAGCAAAATTTTAATTATTCGATTTTTGGAGTGAACTTTTGATAGTATTTATTTTTATTTTGAAAAAGTATTGAAGATAACTATGTATTGTTTCAATTTAATTAATTAATATTTAGTCTTTAAAGCAAGACAAGTGCTTTTTCAAATTAATTATTCGAGATATTTTTAGTACAAATGGAAATTTTCCATTATTTCTTCCTTTTTCATTTATTCATTCATTCATTCAAATGTTAACGAACACTCATATATGATAATAATAATTGTAACTTCTTCATTTTGTAATGGAATATAAAAAGAGAAGCATTTTTATCATAAAACCTTTCATTCTTCCATTTCTCGTCCTTTTCTTTTTTTTTTCCATTTTTTTTTTCCCACCTCATCATTCCATTTCTCATCATTTTTGACTTCATTTGTTTACATCAAATTCTCCTCCTTTTTTTTTTTTCTCTCACCAAAAATTTAATTTTCGTTAAGATAAGTTTTGATATTTCATCTCGTAAAGGGTAGTTCGTTAATTAGTTGATTAATTCAAACTGTGCTTTAGTTGCCATCTTAAATAGTTAATAGAAGTGAAGAGTTAATGGAAGTTCATTCAAATTTTCAAAGTTGATCATTAGATATTTAATATTTTACTATTATTTATGTTTAACATTATTTAAGATTTCGAATGAATATAAATATGAATTGAATATTGTAAAGTTCGAATGTTAAATGTTGGAATTCAGATTTTCTGAAATCATCTGTATCTCACGATGACATTTAAACAGAATTCAATAATGTGAAAAAAAAAAATGCTCACTGATAGGGTAAATCTTCAAATGTGATAAATTTTTCTCGGAGATTTACAACTGTTTTATTGTTGTTGAAAAATGACATTTTTAGCTAGACCACATTAAAAAGCAAATATTTCACAGTAGAAATGATATTAGTATTGTGGGAATTTTTTTCGGAAATTAACGATAAGTTTGAGATTTGATTTGTTAATTTAAGGCACTTTATATTTCAAAATATAATTAACGTTTGTAAATTGTATCAATGAGCCCGATTTCTTGTTCAAATAGAGATGAAAGCAAATTCAATTTTGTTCAAAACAATAGAAGCATTGTTTCTAATTTATCAATTTCTGATTATTTTTGATCATTGCAATATCATATCACAAATTTATCAGAATTTCTTTTGAAATTAATTGTTTCTCTTTTCTGGCCAACTTTACAAAAATTCTACTGAAATTAAATTGTCCGCGTCCTTGTCGCTTGTATTAATTAATGAGAAAGCAGAAATGTTTCTGTTAATAAAAATGTTTCCAAATTTCAGTTAAAAGGTACAATTTTTCCGGCAAATTTAGTGTATCGAGAAAGTCGAGAACGGTTGTCGTGTGTTTTTTTTGCAATAAAATTGAATGTGTAAAAGGAACGAAGAGCGGTGATAAATCGCTCAGTGCAAGCAACCAATCCTGCTTCATTCAACTACATTACCGTCTTATAGCCAAGCTGGGCCTGGTAACCTCACATTTTCCAGTGAGGTCACCAATAGTTGTAACAATAGCAATAGCTCTATTCGAAGTCCATCACAAACAGTAAATTTGGATCAAGCTATATTGATCGATCAAAAACCACCAGTGATATCATTTCCGGTTGCTGATCAATCAGTTACAATTGCAACTAATCATACTCATGAAAGTTGTGATAGCGAAAGATCAACCCCAAAAGATATCAAAAGCAATATTAATCTATTGCAACCGTCCAGTAATCAACAACCTATACTTTCTACAACTGATTCAAATATTACCTTATGGCAATTCCTTTTGGAATTGTTACTTAAAGGTGAACACAATGATCTGATCCAATGGACAAATCAACAAGGCGAATTTAAGGTGACTTTTTTTTTTTTTTTCAAATATTTTTATTTTTCAGGCTTAAATTTAATCCAAATTATTGATTACTGATAAGTGTTCATTGATAAAAGATAGCTCAGAATCACTTTTTCTTTTTTTCTTTTTTTTATAGCCGCAATGATGAGTTAAATATTTAACAGAAAAGCCATCGTTTAAGAAGTGAAATCTGTATAAGTCAAACTTATTGAGTAATGCATGTTAGTAAAAAAGATTCGCATATCTGACAGAAGTGAAATTTAAATTCTGAGCTAAATGGAATCTAGTAAGTGTTGTTATGGATGATATTTGTATGTATTATTATCACAAAAGATCCGATTTTTCTGACTTAAATTCATAACAAACAGGAAGTAGCTATTATGCTAGTTTTATCTGAATTAATGTGCTAACTTTGATTACAAAACATTTCAATTTCTTTCTTTCTTTTTTTTTTTTTTTTCTTTTCGAGAAATAAAACTAAATAATGGAGCATTCAGAAAACTATTGAAAAATTGCTTATGGTATGATTATGATTATTTGTAAGAAATCAAATTAAATAGAAAAAATTTTTGATTAAATGATTAAATTTCTTAGAAATCAAATAATTTACATAAAATATATGAAGCTTTTAGATTGAAAGAATTAGAATGAATAAATAGCATGCATATTTAAGTAGATTAATGAATACAGTTATATCGTTACGGTAGCATTGAAATAGATATTGTTATTGTAACGCACGATATTAGTGTAATATAAATCTAAGCATACAAGGTCATTTATTTGAGCTCTAAATAGTAAATATTTCCTTTTGGTTTTCGGAATACTTCAGAAGAAGGAAGAAGAAAGATGGAGAAGATACAGATATGATTGATAGGCATCATATTGAAGAAGAAGCTCATTTCAAGACAGATGTTGCTAATTTTTTGATAAATCCTAATTTTGCAGTTACTGGATGCAGAAGCGGTTGCACGATTATGGGGACAGCGTAAAAGTAAACCACATATGAATTATGATAAATTATCGCGTGCATTACGATATTATTATGATAAGAATATTATCAAAAAGGTAAAAAAAAAAAAAAATTTTCGACCTATTTAATCTATGGCTGATCTATTTCAAATTTATGATCAATCAACATCATTCCTCTCGAATATTATGTTCAATTGTTAAATCTAACGATTGCTGAATTGTACTAAAGAATAAGAATAGATTATAAGTTATACGATTATTAGTTAAATACTTGTTATAAATAATTGATTATTCCTGTAAAGATTTGGTTTTCAATACTTTTCTATTATCATCATAATTTTTTTATAGAAGGAAAAGATATGAAATAAAAATGAAAGAAACGGAAAGTATTCATTGGTAATACTATTTCTTGCGAATATATATATATATATATATATATTTTTTATTGATAATAGGATTTTGAATTTTTCTAAAATCGTTTATCCATGAAAAATGATATTTCAGGTAATTGGACAAAAATTTGTATATCGATTTGTGACTTTTCCGGAAGGATGTACACCTGATGCATTGCAATGTACTATTGCACGAGATATTGATGGTATGCCAACTGATTGCACTGCTACTGGTTTGATTTTTCTTTTGATCTTATTTGATGATATTCTATTAAATGATATCGATGGAATTGATGAATCATTTGATTTTCCTTTTTCTGTCTTTTTTTTTTTTTTCATGATTTTTTGAAATGATAAAATTTTGCGCTAAATTTTAGCAGATTGTCATGGCTTAATGCGAAGTAGTAGTTCACCGGTTGTTTCATCTTCAGTGATTCCTAATTCGAGTGTTATTGATGCGCAAGCCATGCAAACTGTTTGCATTTCCAATATGAATACATCACCTTCCGCAAGGTATTTTATTTTGCTATCTTTCCATTATGAAAGTAGAAGTTTAATATCTTAGAATCCGAAAAAAAAAATGGATGAATATTAACTATTTCAAGGTTATAATTCAACGCAAAAAAAAAAAAAAAGGTAAAAGTAAAAGTAAAAGTTATTTATTATGTACAGGTAAGTAAAATATGCAAATTTTTTGGTCATTATTTTAAAGATTAAATTTTCATTTTAGCACAAAAAATGCAGAAAATAATGGTGGATTAGATGCAACAACTACCGATACTGGACTCACTTCAATAGGTAGTGATACCGTGGTGGTTCGGACAACAATGAATACCACAACAACAGCAACAACAACAGGAGCAGTAGTAGTATCAGATTTTTCGGCAATACCTTCGACTAGCGGACAATGTTCCTACAATGGTATGATGGTAAGTTGTTCTACACCGAATGGCTTCCAGAATCCGATCAATGCAAATGCTGCTGATAATGGAGTGATATGCAGAAAGCGAAAAACTCCGATGTTCAGTTGTAGCGCTCCGGAAACAACAACGACAACAATGGCATCATCACCATCATCGACAATTTCATCGTCTAATATGCCACTTTCAAAGTCACTATCATATCCGTCAAATCCTTCAGCAACAATTACAGATAGTCGAAGTGGAACACATGGTACCCAAATACCTTCATTGAAACGGGTTAAACCACGTCCGCTTAATCTTTCTGCTACGGCAGCATTCTCAAACGGATCCGAATTATCATCAAACAATCTACTGGTACCTTCACCTTTTTTCCTCCACAATAATACAGGTAACGCATACACGAATACATCACCTTTGGTAACTCAATTCAGTCAACTTTATGCTGCTGCTTCACTTTCTGCTGGTTTATGTCCAACCAGTCCGTTCACCTCATTACTTACAACGGCAGCTGTAAGTCCAATGCTTGGAGCTTTAGGGTCACCGATGGCTGCTTCCAAGTTGACCCCAACTACTGCTAACCTTCAGCAACCTATCTTTCAATTTCCACCAAATCCATCTCATATGGCAGCAATGGCTACTGCAGCAATGATGTCTCCATTGATGCCTTTTCTTGGTGCTGCAATGAATCTGAACGGTAACGGTTGTCCAACTTATGGTCGTAGCAATTTTGTAAGCCGTAGTCCGGAAAGTTTAAAAACACCAGTGGTACCGTTTCCGAAAGATTTTTAATTTTTCATTGATTTAAATTTGAGTTCAATTGCAATATTTACATTGATTTGTTTGTTTGTTTACTTGTTTTTTTTTCTTTTTTTTTTCTTTTTTTTTGCTCAGGTGCGCACTAAATGCTATTGCTGTTGTTTATCATACTATCATCAATTTTAACATGCACAATAAAATTTTCCATACGCATGAAATCGTATCGAATAATTTTGTAGATTAGAATGATTATCAATAATTTTTGTCATTTAAATTCAAATTTTAGAATTAAATTTAATAAATTTCATTTCATTTTCAAACGTTTTTCTCTGTAAAAAATGTCATTTTTATTAGAAAAAAAAAAAAAAAAAAGAAAAAGAATATATTAATTAATATATGTAATGTAATTGTATCATCTTTTTGCCATCTGTTTTATTTGACAGTTTTGGTAATTATAATTTTTGCTCAAATTTCATTTTGGACGATTCATTTTACTCCTCCTTCCAGAGATATCTGAGCTAATTTCCCAACTATTGCACTGGTAAAGAATTTTGATTAAATCCCATTTTATTAATGTGTGATTTCAATTTTTCAATCAAATTTTAATTCTAGTAATTAGGATTTATTTGAAAAGAAATTAGTGATTTATTTATCATGAAAAAATTTTCACTATTAATGATAATGATCACAAAAAATATCATAATTCAATGCGGGATCAAAAAGCTTACACGGTGCATTTCAAATGTGCTTATTTCTTTTGTATCTTTTTTGGCTTCTTATGTACATAATGGTATATATGTCTTTAAACGACGTAGTGCCTAAAAATTTGTTAGAGGCCTCTATTTTTACGATGTCTTTTCTTGTCAACTTTATATCAAGATATTTTTCGATTTTTTCATTTCTTATCAGTAAAATAATCATAAGATTGAGGCTGCTGTAGTTTGTTTTCCAAGATTTCGTGAAATTTTTTTCTTACACTCCTATGGATTAATTTGTGAATTGAAAAAGAATTCTGAACTTTTCTATGCTTTCCATCTTTTTTTTTCCATTTTTTTTTCTTTTTTTTTTTTTTTTAGGAAATTGATCAAACATCTTAACAACAAACTATTGAAAGTAGCCAAATTAGAAGATAAGCGGCAGAAGCTTCTTCTACAAAGCTGATGTATTACTTTATCCAGTGTATAGATAAATTGGCCAATCGGATGAATTAAGGAAGAAAAGGAATATCCTTTTCTTCTTCCTGTAGGATATATTTTTAAGTGATGTTTCGAATATTGAAATATATTTCTTGCCAAGTTGCCATATATTTTTGTTGTCATTGTTGATTAATTTCATGTTTTTTTTTTTTTTTTTTTCAAATAAATTTTTTAAATAAGACAAAAAATTGTTATTCACAAAAAGAAAAAAGCAACAAACACTGGAAGAGTTATTTTATTAGAAATTGTAAGCAACATGGAAATAATTCGAATTGAAACGGAATTGAATTGATGTTATGAGGACAGTTCGATTTTGGTAACGTAATTGCTTTTATTCTGGCCAGAAGTGTGTGTAAATTAGATTTAATGAAGTGAATGAAGGCCGTTAATCTAATTCGAATTATCGCCTCGGACTTTAATATTCCATTATCAGGCTGAAATGTTTTTCAAAAATAAGGTTTTGACTACTTTTTATTCCTTTTTATTAGACTAGCATTGAAGTTTGCTGGAAATGAAACTTGTGAAAACTGTACTTCATGATTTCTTGAACTTGTAGTATCAGAACGGTGTGTTCTAGTTATCAGAAGTTGCATTTATTTGTGAAAGCAATGCTTCGCTTCATGTTCCAAATAGTTTTTGCTGTAGAAAGAAGAATGAAATTATTCAAAACTTAAATGTTTCAAAATTTGAACGATACGGCATTTGTAATTTAGAAAATTCCATTTAAATGCTGCTAATTCATCAGAATGTCAAAAGAATTCTCGGATAGCGTTGTTAATTTGCAGCATTTCAAACAAGAATCATGCTCCTTGATTCAAATTCAAGTTTAATACTATCAATTCTTAGCTCTTCAATTTGCATATTTGGAAGTATGTAAAACTTGATCAAACTGTTTCATTTCCATATAAATCTAATACAGACAGAATATGATTGTCCGAATTGTAATTCGAAATGATTCATTCCTCTTCGTAGAATATGAATTTTGATGAAAAGAAGGCTAAGGAGTAAAGGGAATTTGTGAAATAGAGAATCATCGATTTGTTGACCGAATGACCATCGACCAATTTACTGGCCGGTGGTTGTTATGAACCAGTTTCTATCATTGGCAAATACACACAAAATGAGCGAAAAGGGAGCATCAGGTGAATAAAATGTATTCAGCATTATTCCATTTGCATAGGATTTGGTTTACTTCTTCAAAATTTACATCCATTAAATTCTAGAATTTTGAATTAAATTGGACTGATCAATTTACGATCGAGTAAAAATCGACTGATCAAATTTGTAATCGAGTAAAATAAGCAGTTGAAAAATTTTATTTGGCTTATGCTTATAAGATCTATGTCAATCATTTCCTTAAAATTAGAATATTAATGATTGTGGTAATATCTGAACAAATTAAAATACTCAAATTATATTCGATTTTCTTTCAAGTTTCCGTATAGCATATTGTACCAATTATTAAAATTTCATAAACAGAATTATAATTCTATTATCAATCATTGGTTATACAGAATTATCATTTTGTGTAACTATTGGATTTCAATTTCTTCGATCATAATTTGATGACAGGTTGCTTAAAAGTATCAATCAATTAATGCTGCTATGGAGCTGTCACTTATTCTGTTTATTCAATTTCCTGAATTGTTTACACAAAACAATATGGTGGGATGTGATGATGATAAGACGAACTGTGCAGTGCCAAGAATAAACAACACTGATAGTGATAATCATTTAAATTTTCTTGCTGAATTATGAAAAAACAATTTAGGAAAGCCAATTCAAACATTTCAAATATTGTGGCGAAAATTTTTCTTGCTTATTTCATTTTTTTTTTTACCATCACAATGTTTGTGCAATCAAAAAATTACCAAAAATACGACCAAAATTTAATTTACTTCAATAGCTATATTAATATATTTTTGCGAAATTGGAATTTAATTTTTTAATTTTCTATAATTTCCATTTATCATTGTGTTTATTATTTAAACTACTATATATGCGTGCAAATCTATTGCAAGCAAAACTTTCTGTTAACAAAATTGATAGTTTACAGATGCGTTTCGAGAAATTATGGCGAAATTAGTAATTCAATGCGGAAAGTTTCCAACAAATATGAAAGCGTGAATAAATTATTTATGGGAATTATTTTGAGGAAAACATGTGATTAGGGCGTTACTTTCACCAATCACTTTCATCATTTGTTTATTTATTTATTTTCCCATTTTGTGAGTTTAATCTCTTTATGTCAAGTATTATTACTTTTTTGTTGATGAATTTCTTGCTATATGAATAATTAGTCATTCGATTAATTACCTAATTATATCCATAAGTAACTAGAAATGTTTAAATTCTTTTTCATTAATATTGTTAATACTAAAAAATAATTTAGAAATGTTGGATATAATTTTTGATCAATCGTTTAGAAAACTTCGAATATTAATGGAATTTTAAGATTAATTAAGAATATTTTATATTCTTACTGTTCACAGGCTAATTATATGTCCAGCATGATATAATTAAATTTACGTTTTGGAAATAACTATTCGACATTAACATTCGAGTAAGCTCAGATTTATTATTTGCTTAAATCAAAATGATTATGATTATTTATCTGATCCAGAAATCCTGAATTTGAAATATCGCATAAGAACAAATATTTTTGATAGCATAATGGTACTACTGTTTCTAATCTGTCACTCCTTCTTTCTATGCACTTAGTTTGGAAATTTTATTCCTGATTATGATCAATAATTAGCATTTAAAATCAAAAAGTTCGAATATGCGATTGAAGATGATATGATGAATTATTTGAAAGCATAGAAGCATAAGAAGTTAAATATGACAAATTTTCAGAATACGGCTTTCAAATATTCAATTAAAAAAAAATTTCAACAATTAGGAACAAATTTGTCCCTCAAATACTTATAATAAGGAGGAATTTCAATTTTAGTTGATGATACTCGATTAATCAGATATCAAAATTTGAAATTTTGATCAAAATTCATCAAAATATTTGCTCTAAATAATCAGATGAATAAAATGTAATTGTGAAGTTTATCAATAAAATTGTCGACAAACATTTTCAATAACTTTCTTTCATAACAAGAAAATTAAAGCATGCTTTAAATTCCTTAATTTATTTCCTATTCACACTCATTTATGGTGTTTTTCGATGAGCCTTGTTGTTGTAGAAGTTTTTGTAGTGTTTACTTCATTTTGGAAATGAATGAAACTTGAAAACTTTTTCAATCAATCATCAATAATAATAATAATAATAAATAAATAAATAAATAAATAAACAAATAAACAAATAAATAAATAATGATACTGTTTTAAATAGAGAAATATGAAATTTCATTTATCTTTTAAAAATCCTTTTCGTCTCTTTTCCCTTTACTTTCAATATTTGTATGTTTGCATTGATTCGTCAGATGTATTCATCCATCCATCCATTCATTCATTCATTCATCCATCCATCCATCCATGTTTATATATGTATATACATATACATATATATATATATATATATATATGGAAGTGTATCTGAGAGAAGTATATATTCTTAAATATTGGTCTGTTGATTCAATTCATGACCACCTCCGCATTCTCATCTCCCCCGCACTCTTATCTTCTCCCCCGCCTTCTCGCCCCCGCCACCGTGTCCTTAATCCTTCAAGTGCTCCAAATAGAATTTTGGTGAATGGAAATCTCGATGGATGATTTTCAAATATTGTGAATTTCCTATCATTGACGTGACACAAGGGTGTAGCATTTTCTCTCCTTTTTCATTATCACAAAATTTCAATCATTTGGAGAAATTTTGAAAAGATACTATTCAAAATGATAATTTGTAATCAATAATTTTATATAATGAGGAAATTATCATTAAAAAAAAAAAAAAAAGTTTTAAAAAAATGCTCATTAAATTGTTTAATTTCTCTAATTTTTCTTTTTTCTTGTCTTATATTCAATTATGAATTTTATCCCGATTAATTTTTAATTTTAATTGGAGAAAGAAAAAAAAAGTAATAGTTTAATGTATGAAGAAGGATTACTCAATCAGTCTTCAATCAATACGAGATGAAAGAATATTAAGGTCATTGGATGCAAATTGCTTACTCGTAAAGAGTTTTGATACTGCACAACTGTGCATAAATTTTTCTGTTTGGCTAGCTTATTAAACTTTATCTCAAATTTATTCTTTCAACAATTCATCGCTGTTGGTTGTTTTAGTAATAAATCAAGTATAAATCATTTTGGGAGAAGGGGGGGGGGGGAGAATGGAAAAAAAAAAAGGAGAGAAATTCTTCGAGATTATTGCTACTAAAAATAGCTTTCATCAATTTTAATGAAACGGACAGAAATTTATTTCATTTATCTAAAAAGCGGAAGAAAAATCTTTCTTGTTTCAGATTTTTCTTTTCTCATTTCGAAAAATTGCAAATAAGCAAGTGTGTTTACATAAACTTCATATTTGTGTGCACTTTTTTGTTTTTTCTTCAACTTTAGCAATTACACAAGTCATTAGATTTGAGGAAAAAAGCGAACAATTTCCATTGATGAAATCTTTTTTTGGAGTTTTCCAAATGACTTATTGGATGATTTCTTCTAGAGTTTGGAATCTTTTTTTTTTTTTTTTTTTGGGGGGGGGAAACTCTTAATGATTTATTGGTGCTTCTTGTAAGTTTTTAATTTGTATAGACTTTATAGAAGGCTTATGTATGCATGTTTCTCTTTTTTTTCTTATCATTCTCGATCTTCTAATCAATGTCCAATGATAGCGTTAGGATGAAAGGAAGGATAATTGGTGTATCTCAGAAATTCTCGATGACATTTGCACGAGAAGGCATTTTTCGTTTACTATGGTGATGATGATGATGATGATGATGATGCATTGTTCTGATGATGTAAAACTTGTTCGAAGGAAGAAGTATTATCGTCATCGTACCAGGGAAAGATTGCTGTGCCTTTCTCCGTGGCACAGGTGAGGAAGCATAGGATAGGAGGTCCTTCTCCTTCTCCTTCTCCTCCTCCTCCTCCTTCTCCTCCTTCTTCGTCTTCTAATCACGTTTCTGCACTTGAAGGTTATGACAGATTGCTTGTGGTCGGGTCGGTCGATTTTCAGCTCATCTTCACAACAGCTGGCTGGACTGGACTTCTCGATTGATCGGGAGATTTTTGCTGACAAAGCCAAATCTTGAACCATTCATTCATTCATTCATTTGACCTGTTAAAAAGATAGTAATAGTAGTAGTAGTAGTAGTGGGAAAGATTCGATGGTTGAAAAAGATACGAATCTGTGAATGTTTTATTTTTAGATACCTTTCAATATTTTGTGTACATACCCACAAAAGCAAGCTTGTTTAATTTCAAAACATCCAAAACACATCAACACAACAGGACTTCATTAGACATGTTGTTGACAAGCTATCCTTATAGGCTGGATATATTTGGGTCTCTCTTATTTGTCAATCAAGTTCATCTTTCCCTTAAGCTAAAGTTAACTCATCGTTTGCATCATCAACCCTTCATTTATTTTTAATCAATTTTTGATATTTTACTGTAAAAACATTTCTAATCGAAGTAATAATAGATTTAATTGTCTTTTCATTTTTGTTCAATCTAATATTGTCATATTTTCATTGAAATAATAATGGAAAAATTTTTAATTTTTATAACTTATCATTTGTAATCTTATAAATAATAATTATATTATTATTATTATTATTATTATTAGGTCATTTTTGCTTCATTCATTCATTTGTGAATTCTAAATATTAACAAAGAATTTGTTTGGAATATTCAGAAAAAGCAAATCTTCTCGAGAATATCCAATTCCCGAGATCATAAATAATATCAAGAAATAATTTGTTAAAATATATATA
>JAOVVO010001132.1:0-16294 GCA_028564675.1 Onchocerca lupi | reverse complement strand
TGAATTGGTAATGCGTGGACAATTAAAATTTACGTTTATCGTTGATACAGCAAATAATTGTTGACAGAGTATTATATAGAATAGAATTCAGGTAGTAGGAGTTTAAGGAATAAAGGTTATAATGATTATGGAATTGCCAAATCGAAGGACTGAGTTAAAAATTATGACAGTTTACAGAAATAACCGCTCAGGACAAATTCTTTTATCAAAAGGGTGAATATAGTTCAATTCAATAAGGTTTTTAAACATTAGCAAGTGGGAGTGGATTCAAGTATAACAGGTGATCTTTATGTGGGAAAATTAAGAAGCAAAAATAAACAAAATGTGACTTTAATACAGTTAGAGGTTGATATTAAAGAGAATTACGGTATGATAAAATACTGGATGTAAACATAGATGAAAGAAAGGCGCGGAGGTACATATAGATAGATAAGGTTAGCTCTTGATATTATAGGGAATTACGGTATGATGAAATAATAGATGTAAACATTGATAAGCGAAAAGCGAAGAGGTGAATATAGCTAAAACGAAAAGTAAATATGGGAAATGTATCTGTAGGATTGTGAAATTGGTTGGATGATTCATTATTGCAGAGCAAGGTATTATTTTGGAAAAGTTATTTCGGGTTTCCGACAGTAAGTAATGGTAATTGTGGAAGCTGGACGGTTTGGTTGAGAGCAAAAGTCATCTCTTTTTGTTCCTTTCTTACTCCCTTTAACAGTTTTTCAAGCTTCTGCTCGGTTTCGTTCTTGTACTTTGTGAGGGTTATTATTGCTTCTTGCCCCTCATGCATTATTCGAAACAGTCCTTGTTCCCCTTCGAGGACTGATTCGAAAATTTTTTCTTCTTCATCCCTCTTTTTTATGGTGGTAATTGTTTGGATATATGCGAGCCACGTGTCATAGGCCTCTTTGAGTGACTTAACACATAACTGGATTCTATCAATCTTGTCTGTTAATACTTGATTCCTAGTTATATACAGGTTTCCCTGTTGCTCGTATGACGTATTCGGATCTGGCGATTCAAATACAAGGGTATTTATTTCTTTAACAAGAAGGACTAACCTGGTTTTTGCTGATTGAATACTGGCAACAATACTACTCTCGACATCGTATCTCACCTCGGGCACCAAATTTGTCTTGTCGTGAAGTTGTTGATTAGTCGATTGATTATCAGTTGGTTTTGAGTAACAGTTGAGTTAAATGGAGAACAGAATAGCGGGTTGATTTAGTTGAACCGAACTGCGGATTGATTATGTTGAAACGAATAACGGGTTGATTAAATCGAAGGGATTATCAATGGACAATTGATGTACGTTGTGTGGACGAATGCGTTAACTCGATTTATTCTGTTGAAAAAGTGATGATAGTTCAATTCAATAAGGTTTATAAACATTAGCAAGTGGGAGTGAATTCAAGTATATCAGGTGGTCTCCATGTGAAAAAAAGAGAAGCAAACATAAATAAAATGTAAATTTAATACAGTTAGCGGTTGATATTAAAGGGAATTACGGTATGATGAAATACTAGATGTAAACATTGATAAACGAAAGGCACAGAGGTGAATATAGATAAATAAGGTTAGCTGTTGATATTAAAGGGAATTACGGTATGATGAAATACTAGATGTAAACATTGATAAACGAAAGGCACAGAGGTGAATATAGATAAAAGTAAGAGTAAATATGGGAAACGTATCTAATTGTTTATTGGTTTGAAATTTTGTTGGGATTTCGCGATATAAAAATTCGCGACAATAGGCATCGTTTGAAATGTTGCGATGTTAATTTTTGTCAAGAACGTTACAAGACTGAGACTTGTGAGAATTTGTCAAATTTTATCCTTACTTCAATCTTTTACATGATTAAGATGTTGTAAGCCTTCGTCTACTATCAATACCAAGGATGAATGATCCATATAGAGCTTTCTGGAGTAGCAAGATCATTGTCGTCAACTACATTGGTATCGAGCAGTTTTTCACACTGATATCTTCAATACGAACAGTTTTTTCGTCTTCAACGAAATCAGTAATCTTCTACAACTAATTGGGAAAAATTCTGATCAATTTGTAGTTTGGAATTGTAGATTGATTGAATTGGAAACTGCTTCTTGCCATTATGACTCTTGCTACTTGCTGAAAAACTATGATTCTGCTTGGTCAGCAATAGGCTTTCTTTAAGTACATGATATTATTTATACACAGTATCGCGTTATACAATAGTAAACAATAATTGAAAACACAGTAAATACAAAAAAGTGCTAAACAGTCGTCTTCTGCTGATTCGTGCTGTCATTAAAATCCTTTCTGATATTGGACTGGAATTGATCTACCATTACTAGTGATATTGAAGGGAGTGATTTCGTTGAAGACGCCGATATTGCAGGTACTGACGTTGAAAAAACTGCTCCATTTAAAGCCATCAGCGTTAAAGAACAGTTTGCGTTGAAGCTCAAACTGTTGCTGCTCTCCTGAAAGCTGCCTTTTTAAAAGTACGAATCATCCTTGGATTTGATAGTGGACGGAGATTCACATATTAATCATACAAAAGATTGAATATGAGAATTAAGGATAAGATTGAGAATTCCCATAAGCCTCAATTCTTGTAACGTTCTTCACAATTGACCTCTCAACCTTTCACATGATCCCATAAGCTCCTTAGCAATTAGAAGATGAAGGCCTTTGTGTCCAGATATGGCTTCGTTTACGTGAGAATATTAAAAATTTCTTCTATATCGAAATTACTTGGGTTGGGTAATTAATAGTCCTCGTATATGAAAAAGTGGGAATATTTCTCACAAAACACTTACTAGAGAGGAAGACGATAGTTCACTGTCTAATGATTGCAATTTATTTTTCATCCCGAGGGATGATGGGCCGTTCCCGGAAGTAGGTGCAATACCGGGTCGACCCGCGGTAGGTGAGGAGCAAGCCCCTGCAAACCCACCAAGGTCTCAAAAATAGGATAATCTCGAAGTGATCGATAGATCACATATCAGAGATTAAGCTGATAAGAACAGATACTACACTTTGATCTTAGCCAATAGGCCGAGAAGCGATACTGCTCGATGCGCACTGCTGCCTATTATCACACAGAGCAGAAAACTTTGGATGGGTTTTACAACTTCATTTCAATACTCTCTTTCTCTCTTTCATCGCATAACTTGGAGCATGTCGAAGTTCTGTGAAGAGAACAATTGCAATGGTGGAAGAGTCAGAGAGAGAGGGAGGGAGAGAGAAACATGCCATTTGGATCAGCATAAGAAGTGCTAATTAACTAACAGATGTCAAAGGTCAAGGAAAAAAATCAGAGAATTTTAAAAAAGATTAAACAAAATAAATTTATTTTAAATGTCAAACATTGACACGGTGACATTGTAGCCAATGTCCATTTACAAATGTCTTCTTGAGTTGCAATCAGTGGGAAGAATATTGAGGTCAAGGATCGATCCTGAACTGAACAACTCAATCCAATCGGATTGCCACTGAGAGCACTTTTCTCTGCTCGTCTCTATAAAATTCATTGAACCACTGCATATTTCTTGCATACTTATCTATATCAGTGGTCGAAAAGGAAACGCGTTTGTCTTGCTCTCCTGCATTTGACCGAGAAAATCTTTCGCCTTTTACTAAAGATTTCCGTGCAGGAGAGTATTAATGATTGTACAAGCATTTTTTGGAAGCCCTGATAAGGGCAATGATTATGGAAGTATGGTTGATATTCGGAATTTTAGTCAATTGCAGGCTATCGTGATGTGAAAGTATGTGAATTTTAGTGAATTGATCGCAATGAAGGATGCATTGCATTTTTAATAAATGATAATTTCGCATGCAAATGCGATATTTCAATTTCGCTTTGCATTTCAAAGCAATTTCATTTAAATGTTCGCCCATTTTTAGATAAAGATATATAATGGGGACATGTACATATTTGATGAAGAATTCAACAATTAACAACGAAAGTCGGAAAGTTCAATTAGTAGAATTAACAGAATGTGAACCAAAAAATAATACAATTTGATTGAAAATAGCAAGAAAATTTGGGACTTGTTTGAGATGGATTTTTTTAACTAATTCTAATATATTGAGATCGAAAGTTTGACTGATAATTGCATAAAAATTGCCATATGTTGGGGATTTTTATGCGAAATTATCAGGAAAATGAATTTACGAATCTAAATTTCGCATTCAAACG
Organism: Onchocerca lupi; assembly: GCA_028564675.1. Lineage (NCBI taxonomy): Eukaryota > Metazoa > Nematoda > Chromadorea > Rhabditida > Onchocercidae > Onchocerca > Onchocerca lupi. The sequence continues at coordinate 12,102 of JAOVVO010001132.1, read as the reverse complement.
ACATCACATTCGGATTACGAGCAATAATTATCACCGCACGATTGCATTATTTGGAATATTTTTAGCGAATAGTTTACTTAAAAAATTATTTCTATTATTTCCTTGTTAGCTTGTTTTGATTTTATGCCATTTATCCGATCTTAGCTATTGATATCAAAAAAATTTTTGCTAGATATTTTGAAATTAAATTCATTTTGGCTAGAAGCTTTTTGGGATTGATTATAATTATTTAAAATACAACGTTAAATTATCATTGCATTCTTATTTCATTGAAAATCGAGCAGTAAAATTAAAATATAAAAATTAATCAACAATTTGAAAGGAACAAAGTTTGAGAGTAATTTTAACCGTTAATTAATGTCATTATCATTGTTACACAAATCATCGTTATGTCACATTAATTAAAGTATTAAATAATTCTGAAAATTTTGTGACAAATGTTAGTAAAATTATCGATTGGTTTTTTTATTTGACATTTTCTTTCCCTAAAAAGACAATAATTTATCGAATGAAGATAACCGTACCGTAAAATCATGATATTGGAGAAATTCGGATTTTTTTAAAGAATAAAAATTTTTAGCGGTAAACAAAAAAAAAAACTTGAACATTTCAGAAATTCAATGCCCGAAATTTCAAGATGGATCAACCCGTCCGAAATATGATTAATTAAATATGACTAATTGATTATCTTATCATTAAATATGGTTGACTAGATGTGTTCTAATTTAAGTTTCTCTAAGTTTAATTTAAATTCCTTTTGCCATTTTCAAGCTCAAATCATTTGCAAAATTAAAATGCAGCAAACAACGGATCAATGCATGCAATCCACAAGAACCATTCATTACTAATTACACGATGGATTGAATATTCATCGCATTAATTTTATAATTTAATTTGTTTTTTTTTTTTTTTTTTAAAGTATAAATACTAAATTCAATTCTTAATTCTTAATTCTTAATTCAAACATTAATATGCCAAATTTGAGAAATTAATTTGTATTAAAATAACTAAAAAAAGAAATTTTTTTCTTTTTTAATGCAATAATTATTAAAGATAGAAAAAGATGATGCTTTTTAAATTCTTCTTTACATCAGAAATTTGTTTTTAAAGAAAAAAATTGAATAAAAAAAAATTAAAATTTACAATCAGATCATTTGATAATTGTATGTAATATTTTACTAAGTAACAACAATTGAACAATCGAATAATTTCGATTTTCGATATTCTGAAAAAAAAACAAAATTAAATCGAAGATAATTAGGATGCTTGCTTGCATGTTTACATGATAGCAAATTTTTATGCATTTACCTAAAAAAAAGAAAAGAAGAAAAAGAAAAAAAAAACCAAAAAACAACAAAATTTTACTAAACAAACAATAAAGAATATTTTGTTTTGTTATTCAAAATAACTATAACAAATTGTGAAGTTAACTCCAATACAATAGGCATAAAACATATACAAGATAAACTGCTGAAAACAAGAAAAAAAAAAAAAAAAGAAAGATAAAATTAGTGGATAGCTTTTTTTTTTCGTTTTTTTAATATCAAATTTGAAAATTATTGATCATCATCTTATCAAATTATCTTGTAAACTATTACATTTATTCAATTTCATGTATTTGATTCCTCAATCTATACATGATGTTAATTTCAGTATAAGACAATACGCAACATGAAATGATATATTGAGTGATTTTTTCAGTATTTTAAATCAAATAAAAATATCTCTTTCAGTTATACTACTTTGTTGCTTGCTTAAAATATTATTTTCTAATGTTTTAAGTGTCATGCTTTGATTACATTTGAAGACTAAAATATCATTCTTTTTTTTTTCGCTTCAATTTCACCAAAAAAAAAAAGAATGGCTAGAAATATTTTGCGACAAATGTTGGAAAATTTTTGCGAATCGCATTTATATTCTTCATCGGAATATTCCATAAGAAAGTGTTGAAAAAAAATTTAACAAGTAGCCGCTTTCGAAAATGAACTGCTATAGTTATCAGTGCTTCCTTGATCATCTTGATTGATCATCGATGAAAGAGGAATACATGTAGCTGCTCTATTTAATCCTAAAATTCGACAATTTCTCGAGCAAATTTCATAAAAAATATTAGGAACATTTTTACACTTATCATCATACTTCAATCGTTATCAACATGAAAATTACAATTTTTATCACTAAGAAAAATTTGATTTGTTTTATTATCACAAAAAAAAGAAATTGACCAAGAAAAATTGATTTTTATCACAAAGTATAATCATTCTTTTTTTTTTTTTTTATTCATTTTTGATACTTTATTAATATATTTAGTATTTTTGATATAAAAATAAGTATTTATGTGATATTTACTAATTCATAAATTTCAAATTTCCAATTATTGATTTACAATCTGAATTTATTAGTAAAAAAAAAAAAACATACCAATTTGAAGAGAAATATTTCTCGAACGTTTTTTGCGCAATCGTTTAAATTTTTTTACATAACGAATACATAATATAATTAAATAAATTGTATATAATACAAATACTGTTATTAGAAATATGATGAAAAATACTAGCAACAAACGTCCAATAATATTTGTTTCAATCTAAAAAATTTTGCGAATAATATCGCAAAATAAATTTGAAGTTGTAAATTTAAAACATATAGATAGCATAAATTAAAATTTATCCTTTAATTTAGAATTTTTTTTTTCTTTTAAAAAGAATGTTTGTTTAAGAAAAAAAAAAAGAATAAAAAATGATGTCTAACTTAAATTTATTAGCATTTTAATCATTTTTACCTTATTTTTATCAAAATTTATCTGCATATTTTGTTCTTCCAATATTTCTCGATGTACATTATCGATTAAACGTATTGATTGAACAGCAATAGAAAAACTAATTGCATACGAAAAAATAATAAATATTGCTCGAGCTGCTAGTGTTGGATATAGAAAATTTTCCTGAAATTCGTTTTAATTGATAAAAATGTACAAAAAAAGAAAGTTGTGAATATAAAATCAATAAATTTTAATAAATTATTGAATTAAATGAAAAAATAAAATTGAAAATTAGACAAATTAATGTTACAATTAAACAATTATACATTTAATAAGCTGATTGATAACAGATGAGTTAGATAACCTGATAACTGTAAACTCCAAAAAATAAGCATACAGATGATAGACCATATATAATGATAACTGATATCAGTATTATCACAAACCATGAAATATTATTGTGCTACAAAATTGAAAAAATTATTAATAACTTTGTTTTTATTTTAATTTCAAATTTTTTATCATCATATATTAATATTATTTCAAGATTACTTTTTTTTTTTTTATGATTAGATAATTCTGTTATTTTAAAAACGAACCAAATTTTGATCTTTCAGCTAATACTGTAAAAAAATAACCTGTTTAAAATTCTTTATAACAATGTAAATAATGGAACATAATAATATCAGCAGTGATATGATAATCTCTGAACCAGCTAAGATCATTAAACCATTTCGTAAATGGCAAAAACAAAAACGCCATGTCGGATGATCTGGATCGAAATGCATTTTATCTAAATATGATAAAATTATTGCGATAAATTGATTGCAATATTGATAAATAATGATAATTTGCAAAGTGAAGTTTTCTAAATTTTTGAACATACAACTTAAAAACTTCATTTTTTTTTTTTTAATATTTCAAATTTATGAAAATTTTTTCAAATTTCACAAAAGCAATATTTGTTATAAATTCTAAGAAATGATAAAAAATAAAGGTTTTAAATAACAAATAGATAATACGAATTTGCTAGATTTAAATGAAAAATAAAAATAAAATTATAATTTTATTATAAGAATTCAATTGTAATTTTTAACTTACTAAATCAAATTTATTTTAAAATTTAAAAATTAAGATAATAGTTGATGATGCTCATAAAGCTGATGATACTTTTGGTTCATATACAAATTACTCCCAACATCTATTTATTTCTTTTTTTGTATTCCATTAATTAATTTTCGAATAATATTCCATTCATTCCATTAATTATTTTAGAAATTTAAATCCTTAGCGAAAATATGATTTCGATCAAGAATTATAAATTACAAATTTTCGATCAAGAATTATAAATTACAAGTATTCATAAAACATATTTATTATACCTCATTAAAGCAATTGAATATTACCTAACAATTAATAATTTCAACCTGCTTCTTAAATTTTTAAATTATAATTTTAAAGATAATATAGATGGTTACATATATATATATGTATATAAATATTGAATCAAAAGATTTGGTGATTAACATGATAATCATTTTTGGAACAATGATAAGCAATCTTATCTTACGAATCATAATGTTATCATTGGATATTGATAAAAGGACTGCTCGAAAATGCAGTGATAAAAAATTAGCTTGAAAATTTCAGATAAGGTAACTGATTATGAAAGATGCAAAAATTTACTAGTCAATTTGTCAAATTTATTTTTGGCTTACTTTGAATTCAATGATCGGTGAAAATATAATAATGGAATTAAAAAAAAAAAAAAAAGTTACTAGAAATTTTCAAAAATACGGGAAATTTTGAAGTCTTTTCCTCAACTAAATTTATTCATAATTTGATTGATTTTGCTTTAAAAATTGGCATTTTAGCAGGCGGAAAAGTTTTAATAAGATTAAAACTAATATAAGAATTCAATTATGCAAAACAGGTGCAGCAATCAGTCAGAGTTAAGTTTTGAAAATATAAATTGTTGATTGATGGAATTTTAAATGAAGAAAGAAGTTGTAAATTTCAAATTTTAAAAATTCAATAAGAAATTATTACACTTCAGGTTGCTTTATTTCAAATTGAATTTCAATGTTTATAACACGGATTAAACAAAAATAATTGAGAAAAAAGCAAAAATTTTTCGAAATGAAAATGAATTCAAATGATTGATGGAATAGCTTTGGAAAGACTTTTGTGAAATCATTGCTAGCTTTTTTTTTTTTTTGAATTTTCATTAAAATTTCTGAAAATGTCATATAAGCAAATTTAAAAATGGCAGGAGATCAAAGATGAATAAAATTAATGAAGAAATTAAAAAATAAAAAAAGAGAATAATTATATCGGGTATTAGAAAAAAAAAAAATAAATAAATATTGAAAATTTAAAAATTTCAAACTCTCCATTTCAATGAAGATACATTCGATGTGAAGCTAGAAAGATTTCGAAATGATAATAATTTTTAATGATTAATAGAATTGCTTTGAAAAGCTTTTGTGAAAACATCGTTAGCTTTTTTCCAGAATTTCCATTAAATTTTTGAAAATATAATAATGAATCTGATATGGAATCACTTGAGATTAGAATATTTTATTTCTAACAACTATTTTCGCAATCTCTCATTTTATCTCATAGATATTTAAGATAATTTGCGATAATTTGTTCGAATTATTTGATAATAATTATCAAAATTTAATGTTTGATTTCTGATTTAATATAACTGACAAATTTCAAAACATATCATCTTCAATTATGCCATCGATACAAACAAAAAAGAAAACGAATGATAGAGAAAATAAAACTTAACTTGAGATACAGAACCAAATGAATATTTTTGGCTGGATGAAAAAAAAATTTCGCACCGATTTACGATTTTTTTCTCTTTTTTTTTTTGATTCGCCACAAAATCTTTTCGATTTATTCAAATACATGTATTATTTTTACTTATTTTACCATTTTCCTTCTCATGTATTTTCTGTTAGCAAATAGTTTTTTTTTTTAATTAAAGTGTTATAGCGAAAAAAAGTATTTAATTTATATAACATGCAAAATAAAGTAAAAGACAAAGCAAAATAATTTTAAAAAATACGACATGATAAGTTGAAAAGAAAAACTTCCAATCATAATAACAATCATTATAAATTATATAATCAATTTTTTAGAATGTTTTATTCCAATATAAAATTTATCAGAATAACATTTAAATAGTTTTAAAATTGTAGTGAGATATTGAAATGGTGCAAAATTCAATGTTAATTAGATTTCTTAATTAATCTACCCAACTATTTCATTTTTTTTTTTAAATGTACATTTTTTTTTTTTTTTTTTTTTTTTTTTTTTTTTTTTTGCAAATTTACAATGTTTTGACATGCTTCATCTTCAAGAATTATCAATCAAATAAGATAAGCAATCTATCATTGTTCTTTTCCCTCAAAAATAAAAACATATTTTTTAATGATTTTAAAAATTTTGGAAAAAAAAACAATCCGTCATTTGTTCAGCTAGAAATTAAAATTTTATTGCTTTTAATCTATCAACATCTTCTATCTTGATGATTTTCGAATATTCTTCTTTCGAATTTGTTAGCGAAAATGAATTTTGCCAAGAGCAAATACATTTGAACTGCTTTTCGAAACTCAAATATAGCTTATCTAAGCTTATCGGAAATTGAAAATTGCTTCATAATTGCTACACTTACTACGGATTAAATCAAATATGCCTTTTTCCTTTCAAAAAAAAAAGGAAAAAAAAAAGAAAAAAAAACTTTGCACAAACTGGAGTAAAAACAAAATTTTAGAAGTTATTTAATTAGAAAAAAGTTCGATGTACCATCAATTTAGCTCAGTTCTATGCAAAAGAAGTTTTATTTTGGGAAAAAAGGAATAGTAGTAATTATCTAATTTTGATAATAATAATAAATCCTGATAATAATAATAAAATTGATAATGATAATGACAAATTCAATGATCACATTACTATCACTTGTGTTATTAAAGATAATTTAATTGATCTAGAAAAATTAGATATTATAGATTAATGCACAATAAAAATATAAAATAATGGATTTTATTGATCAGTTAATAAAATGATTAAGATCAATTTATTTGAAAATTTTAAAATTTAATGAAAAACGGATGTAAACTAAATAACGACATTGTTTTTTTCAAAATGATTTTTCATCTTATCAATTTATCAAATAATATGTTAATCTGCTTATTTCAATATCATTTTTAGTGATAAATTTTCAATCGTTTAATTATTACTAAAATCCCTTCGATTAATTTAAAAAATATATGTTAAATAAAATGAAATAATAGTATTCACTCTTCACAATTTAAAATTTTTCATAATTTTGTAATTTTGCTAGTGAAATTGTCTTTCAATATTTAAATTTCTTTTGAATTTGAATATTGGAAGACGATTTCACTAGCAAAAATTAAATTTCTTCTTAATTATTTTATAAAAGAAAGAAATCTGTTATTAACTTTTCCAATGGCAAGCAAAATTTGAAAAAAAAAAAGAAAAAATGGAAATTATGTGAAGTTTTTAAAATAATTTTTAAGTTAAGATTATCACCTTCCTCCCCCCCCCCCCCCCAAAAAAAAAAAAAAAAAAAAAAAAGAACTTATTCATTTGAAAAACATCAAAAAAAATCATTAGTCAAAATTAGTATAATTAAAAAGTTCTTATTGCATCTTTTGTTTACACACTTATCACCTTATCACTTATAATGAATAATTTATTTATTAAATTATTAAAATTCATTCTTAGTTTAATAAAATATTTAAATTAGCTCTTCGAGAAAGAAATGAATGTTTCACTTTATGCGCCCATTACTGCTGTCATAAATAATGAGTCAGATTAAAAATTGATAATTATTAAAATAAATTTTCTTTTGCACTAGAAAAATTTAAAAAAAAAAAATTTGCACTGATACTAAAATTTAAATTTGTTTAAAAAAAAATACCTTCACCATTCCAAAAAATTTACAACTCATAAATGATTTTAGTGCTATATTAGAATTATAACATTTTGTGATCCTATCAATTCTCTTATCAGTAATAATTATACAATTTTCAATAGCAACTTTTTCTTGGGCTATTTTTTTTTCGTTTTTTCATTAAAGCTATATCATTATTATTCAGATTTTTTCTATTCTCTTCTTTCTTTTTTTTTTTTTTTTTTTTTTTTTTTTTTTTTTAAAGGAATACTTTTTATTTTGAACACTTAAAATTTGAAGAGTATGACTTGTTTGATTGTACTGTGAAAAGTTTTTTATTTTATTAAATCATCCAATCAGTCAATGTTGATTTTTTTCAATTTTCCAAAATTTTATTCCCGTATCATTGTTTGTTTATTATAATAATAATTATTATTAATTAGTATTATTAAAAATAATAATAGTAATAATAAGTTAGAATCATTTTTCATTCGAATTATCAAATTCAAACTTTTCGCTGAAATTAGAAATGTTAAGGAAATTAGCGTTTGCTTCATTAATGAACAAAATTTCTTGAAAATGTATTAACTGCATGTTAATTGTATTTTATAAATATTTGATTATTTTGTAAAAGCTAAAAAAAAAAAACAGATAATGATCATTACTTCTGAAATATCCAGATGTATTGTGCGTACTAGAAAAATATTTGGAAAAAAAGCATTCAATTTATGCAAAAAATGACCTTTTTTTGTTTTTTTTGTTTTTTTTTTTTTGATTTTATTTTGTAATATTATGCACTTATTGGTGTTACCGAATTCTATGTCTAAAGTTTAAGCTAATAATTTATAGAAAATAGCGAAATTTATAGAATTACGAGGACAATTCATGAAAAGCGAACAGAAGATTTGCGACTTTTTAAAGGATGAAATGACTACGAAGGAAGGAAAAAATGGAAGTAAAAACCAATGTTATAAGAGTCGAAAAGGTAAAAAGGAAGTACTTCTGCTTGGATTAGATAAAAAGTAAAATGACTTCTTGTATCCGAAGAAAAATATTTCAAAACCAAAAACAAAAAAGCAGGAAATGATTTTTTTTTTGTTTTTGTATTTATTTTTGCTTGCTTTTCTTTTTTTTTTTTCTTGAATTTATTTCATAATATTACGCTCTTTTTACTATTGTCAAATTCTATACCTAAAATTTAAGCTAATAATGATAGAAGAAAATAGCGAAATTTAAAAAAAAAAAGTCGCAAAAAAAAATTTACCGAATTTAAATATTAACAACAAAACAAGAAAAAAAATTCTGCTCCTCAAATTATCTTTTTCTTTTCTTCTTATTATTTTTTGATCAATTTTAATGATTTTTTTTTTTTTTTTTTTAAAAAGTGATTGAGATAAAGGATTAAAAGAATCGAAAGGGGGCAGTCGTGTAAATTCATCGTGTAAATTTTATTTATTTATTTATTTTTTTTTTTTATAAAAAATGTGCATCCATATTTAATTTAATTTTATATTTCGTTAATTTATACATATTGTTAAGTGAAGAACCGTTAAAACTAAGCTATATATTTTAGTTATTGAAGACATAATCAGAAAGTCGATTTTTATCTTGAAAAGAGCTGGAAATGGCATAAAAAGAATTTCTACAAGGTGTAAATTAGAAAACATCAGCATTGATAAATTTTAATTTTATTGATATATTGAACGAAATTATTTATCTAAACTTTATTCATGAAATAAAAGCATATTGTATTAGGATAAAATTAAATTTATGAGTTTTCTGCTCTGATTTTTATTTTAATCAACGAGATTTCCCTCCGATTAATCATAAAAATTGATTTCTTGAAATTTCATATAAACCATGAATTGTCTCTGATCTACTGTAAAATTAATGCAGTGTTATTTTGCATTATGTTTAATAATTTGTGATTAATTCGATGTAAAAAAAAAAAGTAGCTTGTACATTTCTCATGCGTAAACAATCACAATTGTAAACATTTTGAAATTTTTCGCTTATTTTTTTGAATTTTTGATACTTTTATGTTAGTATTTGATTGAATCCAAAAATGATGGATATTTTAAATTTCTGTGAATTTTACTTTCTATTGGTCATATCAAAAAATTGAATCAATAAAGCTTCACATTCACAATGACATTCATGAACATATTGTTCGAAAGAAGAAAAAAAAAAAAGTACCAAAGAATCAATTTTGTAAAATGAAATGAAAATTCATTATATCATTTCATTCAAATTAAGAAATTTTGTAATTTCTGTTTTGAAGCAAAAAAAAAAAAAAAAAAAAAAAAACGATAAATCAATAAAAATGTGAAAAATGAGACATTTATAAAATTAATCTTACTATGTAAGTTTTTCATTATCCATTAGAAAACAGAACAAGTGATTCAACTGTTTTACAAATCAAAAGTCAACTGGACAAAAAGCTAAAACCATACAGGTCAATATTTTAATGTACTTTTTATAAATGAAATTAAGATCAAAATAATTCAATTTTATCAAAAAATAAAAATAAAAAAAAAGGCACATCTGTTCAATTGCACACTTCATTCGCTTATTTAAAAAGGATCATTTTTAATCACTTTGATTATAAATCGTTTGAATTTGATAAAAAATCGATTGATTTTTTGAATCAATTAATTCTTTCGATCATTTTTTATTGTTCCAAATAAGATTTACCGATTATTAAGATTCTTTTTCTGCATATTAATCATTAAAGCTAGTTAGTAAAAATTGCATTAATTTTTATAGTAGAACAATGAAAGGAAAAATGGTATATGGATTTCAATTTTGTTTAAATTTAAGCCTTTGAATTGAGAGGAGAATTTTGAGATGAAATTCATGTAAAGATCAGATATGCATACGATGAATTTAACTCAGTTTATACTTTATTTTGAAAATAATGAATGTTTAGCTGAAATAATGATGATCCAATTAGATTTGCAGTAATCTATTGTTGCGCAGTGTTAATTCCATTTAATAGTTATAATCAAAGAATGATTAAAAACATATTAATAATCATTTTGGTATGATTAATGTTTGATTGTTTTTCCAGGAAGAAAAATGAGCAAATTTCTAATAGCATTTGGTTTAATAATTCTTTTCGTGACACCATCATTTGCATCAGAATCAGACGAATTTGATGTAATTTTGTCAAATTTTCTTTGCAACACATAAAATTAGCCATATTGTTGAGAAATGAAGATTGAACGAAAGATGAGATAAGCTGAGAACGAAATATGGCAACTTTGATATATTAACACAACTTGCTATGATCTTCTGTAGAAAATGATTTAGGATCATTAGAGTAATTAGATAATTGCAATTTGTAAAAAAAAAAAAAAACAAATAAGCAATTAATAAATGAGAAATCAAAAGATCGGCTTATCATGGTGCAAGTTAACTGAAATGAAATATGATGGATTTAAATGACACCAGAGTATGAATTTTCTGATCTATTCCTTTTGAATCTATCACAAATTAATTCTTAGTATTTTTTAATTCCATTTTTAGTGTGTAAATCAAGAAGAAATTATTTTCATTTTTAGTCTGATGAGGATGAGAGCGATTTTTATGATGATGATGATGGTGATGGAGAATATGATAATGACAGAGAAGATGATGATGGTAAAAATGATGATAGTGGCGGAAATGATGATGTTGACGAAGATGATGATGGTGACGGAGAATATGATGATGATGATGACAGAGAAGATGATGATGGAAACGAAAATGATGATGGTGACGGAGATGATGATGTTGACGAAGAAGATGATGAAGTTGACGAAGATGATGATGGTGACGGAGAAAATGATGATGATGACGGAGATGATGATGTTGACGAAGATGATGGCAGTGACGGAAAAGACGATGATGATGACAAAGATGATGATAATGATAAAGAAGATGATGATGGTGACGAAAATGATGATGTCGACGAAGAAGATGATGATAATGATGGAGATGATGATGGTGACGAAGAAGATGATGATGTTGACGAAGAAGATGATGAAGTTGACGAAGATGATTATGATGACGGAGATGGTGATGCTGACGAGGATGATGGTAGTGACGGAAAAGATGATGATGATGACAAAGATGATGATGATGGTGGTGACGAAGAGGATGGTGTTGACGAAGAAGATGATGAAGTTGATGAAGATGATGATGGTGACGGAGAATATGATGATGATGACAGAGAAGATGATGATGGAGACGATGATGACGATGATGATGGTGACGGAGATGATGATGATGACGGAGATGCTGATGCTGACGAAGATGATGATAGTGACGGAGAAGACGACGATGATAATGATGAAGATGATGATGGTGACGAAGATGATGATGATGACGAAGATGATGATGATGACGAAGATGATGATGATGAAGATGA
>JAOVVO010001131.1:0-16326 GCA_028564675.1 Onchocerca lupi | reverse complement strand
AAAAGCTGCAAGATTTTTAGTTTACTTCAATTGCACTCAAAAAACAAATGAATAAAATAAACGAATTTGGGCAGTTAACGATATATGATATTTTGGACATGAGAAGTTTAAATTATAATAATGAATACGTGATTCTTAATGCTCATTTATTCATTTACTTCTCTATCAATGCAAAGTATTCCTTGAATTTATTGATTAATTAAATCTCGCTTCTGACGATTACCGCTCTTTTGCAAACAAACGAAAAGATGTACCCGCTATCACGGTTTATCTTCTATAAACTAAAGTTTTAGGAGTAAATATATCCAACAAATCAGATAATCATGTAGATAATAATGGCTAATTGATCTGCTATTACGGTTTCGAAAATATGATGAAATTTGTCAAATGCTTCTATTGAAGTGTTGGAGTTGGAATGTTAGGAAATCGATAATCAGAAAATATATTTAAAAGGTCAGGTCTTTGTTACGTCTTTTCTTTCCTTCAAGTATTCTAAAGAAAAACAATTTTAAATTATTTAAAATTTTCCTGATATTATTAATGAATTCGATGAAATGATTCATTTGATTACTACACAGTCCAATAATTTAAAGATGCTTCATACCGTGACATCACCATGACCATTTTCACTTCTGTTTTCAAATAAATAAGATCAAAAGAGCAATTCACGGAAATAATTTAAGGCTTTAGCTAAGCTTTCTTATTTTAAAGCGGCGCAATAAAAGTTTCAGAATTACATTACGAAGAGAAATATCAAATTAATTTTATGTCACAATGAGTGAGAGATGATCATATTTGATGAATATACATTTTTTAAATAGCGCAAAGCTGCTTGCATTGTTAAAAATCGATTTGAAACTATCATTTTGTTGTTTCAATTGATTAAAATAACGCTAATTTCGAATCTTTCACTGAAAACTATCAATATTATGATAAGTTTAAACTAACTGATTGCAGAATAATTCTATTAAAGAATCTCTGTCTCGCATTTAGCAAGCTATTTATCTATCCTCTATCCCGAAATACATCAGTAGAATCAATTGAACGAACACATCGATTGATGAGCATAGTTATTTCATTATTTCGGTGAAACTATCGCTGTTATGAATGTATACAAATGAGAAGAATGCAGCTGAATATCAGAAAATGATAAAAGAATATGAAATCGCGTCTTGCTTTCATATTCTTTCTGATTATAAATTTGTCGATCGTTTATAACGCTACTATCTTAATATGATAATTTTGAAATGACGTCTCTTTCTTCGTACCAAGCTTGTGTGTTTGCTGAATGTATTAATGCTTGGATCGTTTACACAATCTTTATGATTGTTTCATCATCCGTTTATTGTGTTGTGAAATATTTTAATATATTTTATTGGAATTCATCATTTGTAAATGACAATGAATATGGGAAAAAAGTATTTGATAAATACAAAAACTTAATGCAAAAAAACACTAATTTTAGCACTCTGATTAATCATTTTAAACTTATCTTTCGTTTGAAAACACTTTCGGTAATACTTTTTACCGAAAGGTTTTAAAAAGTCCAAAACATTTCATCTTGTCGAATTATGATTCTAATTTACAATGATTTCATTGTTGTCAATGGATTTTCCATTTTAATGTATGCGAAGAATTCACTGTTAAAGAAAGTATGAAAAAAATTATGATAGGAAAATAATGCAAATTTTAAAAAAGCTGCAATATTTTTAGCTTACTTTAATTCCACTCGAAAGAAAAAAAAAAAAAAAAAGAAAGAAAAAAATGAAAGAAATAAACGAATGTTGGGTAGTTAACGATATATGACATTTTGGACTTGGTACATAAATTGGTAATAATGAGTATGTGATTCTTAATGCTCATGTATTTGCTTCTCTATCGTGTTATGTAATTCATTAATTAGTTTAGTACCATTTTAGACGGATTGTCGAATTGCAAAAAAGTAAAGAAAAAAAAACTATTTTGTAAATTACCGCGGTTTATCTCCCAGAAGCTGAAGTTTAGATGTAAATATACCATACGAATAAACCAGATATCCATGCAGATGTTAATGGCTGGTTGGTTTGCTGCTACGATTTCGAAATCCAATAAAAATTTGTCAAACTGTTCTTATGATTTATTAAAAAAGGAAGGTCTTTATTATATTCTTACTTTTCTTCTAAGAAACAATTTTAGATCGCTTAATTAAAAATTTTCATGATATTGATTATTAATAAATTCAAAGAAATGATTCATTTGATCAATGCGACAATCCGAAGATTCAAAATTGCTAAATGCTCTATATTTTGGCACCGCTTTAAAATATGGCGATATAATCATTAAATTATTATGATCAAAGTTAATTCTCTTCTCTTGATTTGGCAATATTAGGCACAAAACGCCAATCGTTTGCATCATTCCTGTCATTAAATAGATAAGATCAAAAAAGCGCTTTATGGAAATAATAATAATTCCACGTATTTTAATCAAGTGCCTTTTTGAATATTGTGTCAGGAATTACAATAGTGAAGTGAATTATTTAATTAACTTTATGCAGTGAGTGAGAGATAATTATATTGAAGATATGCAAATTTTTTAAAATAGCATCAAATTGCTTATATAGTTGAAATCAGTGATTTGAAATTGTCTCTTTTTTTTTTTGATTGATTTAACTAACGGTGATTTAGAATCTATTTCTGAAATTTTTCAGTGAACCAATCATGAGAGGTACAAATCAATTATGAAATCCTCCCATCAGAGCTGGCATTATCATAAAAAACACCATTATTACCGCATGTCCTGTAACTATTACGTTATATAATTGGTAGTTAATACTTAATATAAGAAATCTCAAAAAATATGAGGTACTTTTCTTAAGAAAATCTGGCCTTCTCTTTTCCGAAGTGCACCGCAGAATCAATCAAACATACAGCCGAATAAAGGGCAAATAGTACTTCATTGTATTATTGTAAAATTATTATAGTGGAACCATCAAATGGTGAGAATACAACTGAATATTAGAAAATGATAAAAAGAATATAAAGTCACATCACGCTTTTATATTCTTTCTAATTAACAATTCAGAAATTTCTGAGATAATCGATCTGTTTTTCTTGCGAGTGATATATGATTGTTGAACATGTAGCAGCCTGAGTCGCTTGTACGGTCTGTATGACAATCTGTTTTATTTACTCTGATATGCACAAAATCAGATGGTGAGTAGTGGTCTCATAGGTTTTTTGGAATTTGTCACTTCTAAATGACGATTACCGTCGGAACAGGTATTTAGATATCAATTAAATCCAAAAGAAGGTGCATGATAACGATATTTCGAAGTGTGTTTGTGACTGGATCAAAAAATACATTCACCGGAATAGTTTATCATCAACCATTGAAATTTAAGTAACTGAATTTCGATTGCTTTTCAAAGATTGCGGCAAACTTCTGCGACGATACTTTTAAATTTGGTGATACTTTAAACCGGTAACAATTTAAGGTGAGTGATATGATATGAGCAGATTGATGCGAAAATTCACTGGAAAAGATGGTTGTTACTTAAATATGCTAATCTCTTACTTATATCGAAAGATTAATATCAGAAAAGAAGCAGTTTGTAATCGGAAACTTGACAAATAAATTTGCAAAACGACTTCATGTCAGTCAAATTGGCTTAAATAAAAAATTTACGTAGCTTTCATGTCAAAATGGAAAGATAAACATACTTTGTGATGTATTATCAGTAATAGTGAATTCATCATTGTCAATAAATACCAAAAAGATTCAGATTCGCTGTTTAATGTTTATTGTCGCTGATGGAAAAGCAATTTTTCAATAAATGATAAAGTGCTAGGCCATCTAAACTCTACTGTTGGCTGCTATTAACAGCATCACTATCAGTAGAATCGGTCGAACAAACATATCCAGTAATCAGTCATTCATTTGAGTGGATCAAACAGGTCAAATAAAATGATGTTTTCCAGTCTTCGAATCACAAGACAAAGATTAGGCAAATAATTAGTCAATAATGATCAAAAAGATAAAGATAAGATATGTTATGAACATACACTTTCAATGTGATACATGCTGACTGTATAATGTTTCGTCTTGCATTTTTTTTTTTCAAAGTTTCAATTTGCTCATCCTTTCATTCTGAAAATTGTACTATGCTTTCTTAAAAGTAAAAAACTGAATGATTTCTGAAATTCTTTTTCATTGACAATAAATTATTAGGTAAGATATATCGTTTTTGTATATCTTCTGGTTATCAATCTTCTTTCACTGTCTCAACATTTCTATAAGAACAGTTTGAGAGATTTTTGAAACGAGACAGTCATTAATACCTGCATAGCATGGAATTTATTCTTTCGGTATATTTATTCTTAAACTTCATCTCGTACATAAATTGCAATAAAGGAAATATTTTCTTTCTTGTTTTGGAAACTCGTCGTTGTAAAATAGTCGTCAAAAATGATATTTAATTGATCAATGAGTACAAAAGGTACTTTATATTGATAGAGAAGTAAACAAGTGAGCATTAAGAATCAAATACTCATTATTATCAATTTAAGTTCCCATGTTCAAAATGCATTTATCGTTAATTGTCCAACGTCCGTTTTATTTCATTTATTTGTTTTTTGAGTGTAATTAAAGTAAACTAAAAATAGCGCAAAATTTGCACTTTATTTTTATCACAATTTTTTCGTATTTTTCTTTAACAATGAATTCTTCGCATACATTAAATGAAAAATCGGTTAGCATAATATGAAATTTTTGCATTCTTTTAGATTTCTTGGACGAAAAAGATTATTTAAAACAAATGTTCTTAAATGATTGACAGGATTCTGCAGTAATTAATCGGAAATTCGTCTAATTAATTGAAAATCAGAATTTATTAATTTATGAACCTACTTGCGATTCAGATCCGTCATTATCGATTATGTTGTCGCTGTTGAAACAGTGACTTCCCAAAAAATGACAGAGCAGATGATTGCCACCCCACAGATCATAACTACTACCAATGGAAACAGTCGAACATACAGACTTATTAATTAGATCAATTATTCATTAACGTGAGATCAGACAAACCAGACAGGAGTAGTCTATGTACCACTCATCAAAGTTGCATTACTTCGCTCCGTTTTAGTATCCCAACGATGCCAACATTGGACAGATTTCTAATCAGTGATAATCAGAAAGATAAAGAAAAGATATCTCATAAACATCTCTTACACTTTCAATGTGATGCACGCTAACTGCATTTGCAATGTTTCATTTGCACTTACTTGTGCAATTTCAATTTGTTCAGTCTTTTCATTCTAAAAATCTTAATATGCAATGGTGGAGATGAAGAAGGACCAGATGACATCTGAACTTCTTTCTCCTGTGCAATGAATCATCGGATAATGTAGCTCAACGCTCTCCTCCTCTTGATATCCTCGAGACAAACGCAACTTTAAAAAAAGGAAAGTTCTTAAGCACTTTCTTCTTTTTCTTCACTTCGTCATTATGCCATCCATCTAATGCCGATTTTACAGCTCGTCCTTGTTGGTGACGTGAAACATTGAAGTCGATCTAATTCTCGTATAGCATATGATGATTTACGTTTGTCTGTTATTTTTCATTGGTTGTTTTGGGATTTCGCATATAATTTGGTTATTTTAAGTTGTGCAAGTGAAACTTTCACTAATTTATCATCTGTGCAAGTGTTAAGCAAAGTTAACTGTATCCTTGAAGAATGCATCAATCATTTTCCAAAACATCCATAATTCTGAATTTTTTCAAAAAACTTAAATGATTTTTGATAATTTTTATCATTTAAGTACTTTACTTTTTCATTTTCCAAAAAATCCCTAAATTTATGAAATTCGAATTAGCTTGCTGACAAATTTTTGCTAAAATCAAAATTTTTTTTTATAAAATTTAATTCATTATTTTCAGTTTGATGGGAGAAGAATGGCGTGGTTCACAAGCAGCTTCACGCTGTCCATTCCTAAATTCAGATGCCGATTTAAATACTATTATTTCACATAATGCATTATTTTGTGATCGATGTCGTGACGAACAAATATTGGAGAAAACGAAAGGAGAAGAGATTTTATTTGTTAACAATCCACCATATTGGGTATTGCCGTCGAAAAATGAAGGATCTCCAGATAAAGAAGGTTTCTTTATTCATCACTGTTATAATATATTGCTGAATTATCAAGTCAATAAATAGATTAAACAAAATAATTTGGCAGTAACCAATATTATCAGTCTGATTGATATCTATTTATTTATCTATTTTTTATATGATCAGGACATGTTAGACTGGATATGATTAAATACTGATAAGTTTGTGCCTGATTCTGTTTAGATTTTTCCTTATAATTTTTAACATTTTTTGACTATTATGAGACTCTTCTCGAATTGATAGCTGCTCTTGTATGCATTTATATCATGCATTAACAAATATTAAATTCCGAGTTCTATTACGTATTCGATTTCTAGTATTCATATATTGAAATGTGGAATAAAGCTTAGCCGAATCAAATATTTAAAAAAATATTCCTTCTCCGAACTTTAGTTGATACCACAAATTATTTGAGGATAAACTTTTTTTTTCACTTTTTCTGAGCATGGAAAACAAGCGAACAAAGATGATCAGTTACAAAAGACTTATATATCGGATGATAGTCATTCAGGTTCATTGAAAGACTTCGCTCAAAAAAGACAAGGAATCACCACTATCTCTGGTTCACGCATACAAGATAAAAAATTGGGAAATACTGGCAAATTGAATAAGTGGAAAAAAGAAAGCGAGATACCGGATACTCCGGAAACAAGCCATAAATCTAATAGATCGGCAAAACAAGAATCAGAAAAACGAGAAGCGAAAGTACCGACTAACATTGCACTTCATAAATTGGCCAAACAAGGTTATTCGAAGTAAGTACAGAGAAAAATAGTTTCTTTAATGGTTTGATTTTTTTCTTAAATTTTTTTAAGGTTCTTTATTTTAGGTAGAAGTTTATTATTGAATAATACAGATTATTTCTTATTTCTTTTACATATAAATTTATTTTATATTCTTTTGAACATTATAGTCGTCTTCACTATCCATTTTTTTTTTAAAAAAAATAGTGGAATAATTTGTTTATGAAGATATTGAGAAATTTCTGATCAATAAGTCGTTTATTTTTTATCTTCGTTTTTCGGATCTTTTGATCTGTGATATTTTGCTTTTCAAAGAGTTCAAATAAATTTTTTTTTTCAGAATAGATTTTTTGGTTTATTTCCTGATTTATTTTCAGAGAGGAAGCACTGCAGAAATATGTTGAAAAGCAACGCGAAAGGGCTTATCCAAAATCAGAGGATAGTAGAGTTCAAGTACGATTCATAATATTCAGTTTGCATTTCAAAGGAAACAAAGCTAAGAATTAGAATTAAAATTAAAATTTGTATCAGAATGATGTACAGTTCTGCTTTTTTAATACTCTTTTAGGAAGAAATTAAATTAGGATTCGAAATCTAAATCAGCAATCGGTACTTAGGAAAATGCTGCTTTTTTTTTTCTCTCGAAAATATATCATCTTTATATATTTGAATTAACTATTTTTAGATTGATCGGGAAGATATGCCATGGGCACCACCATTTCCAAAAATATTGAGGAAATATCGTTCACTTATCCAAAGACCGATTGATCATCAACGTTATGTGGCTATTGTAGCGAACTTCCTGAATCCTAGTCATTCACAGCCACGCTTTCAACAGAATCGACAGGAACTTCGAGTCAGTATTCAACTTGTATATTTGTTAATATTTAATTAACCATCCCTTATTTTTCAACTATTTTATTGTTTGATTTCATAGAATATCTTTTCAAATAATGAAGCAAACAACATGGATGTTTTTCGTTATGAAAGTTTTTTACTGAGCAGTCAATATTAATAAATTTGACATTTAATTTGGAAAGGACAAGAGGTTGGTTTATATTAGTTATCCTCTTGTAGAGGTTTGGTTGAGTGATGTTTTTATTTATTTTTTGTTGACAAATATTACTTTTTATATGTTTTAATTTGGGATCATATAAGTCATTGAGCCGCAGTGCTTATTATTAGTTTGATGACTTCTATTCCATATTTGAGTAAATATTTGGCGTAGTAGATTTGAAGTTTTAGTGTTTATGAAAATATTTCAAAAAATTTTTTATTCTGCTCACTTTATTTTGTTTCGTCTGGATTTGATCATTATTTATGATGGTATGGTTTGATTATCATTCGTTTTTTTTTTCTTTCTTTTTGCATTTTACTGATAAAACTGATAGATTTGAACACAGAATTCCCATAATTTATTGTATAATCAAAACGAACTTGAAAAGCAGGACAAAAGTGCTCTGTGCTGGTTTATTTCACTTGTACAAGTCAAAATTTTACTCCAGTTTAAGCTTTTCACTTCCAAAATTTTGATTTGTTTGCAGATTATGGATGAAAAATTGAAGGATGAGCGTATGCAATATCAAGAATTGGTTCTGCACAGTCTCCGTTCTAGAAAAAAATCAGTGTATAATTGTAGCAATCAACGAGCTATTTCCTATGTTTTGGTATGATAATGAACATTTGATAGAGGATGCTTAATTGCAAATTTTTTCACATAAACAACTTTAGATTTTAAATAGATGAAGCTTCAAAATATGGTCCTTATTTAACAACTATTTTCAATGAAAATGTTTTGTGTTTTTTTCGGTTTTTTTGGTATTTTTTATTATGTTTTATATTGAAAAATACTAGATTTTAAAATATTTAATGTTCCAACTGGACAACAATATTTTAGAAATACGACAAAGCAGATTTAATAAAATGGTTGCCAGATCTTTCATCTCAGTAGATATTGGTATATTTTTGCGTGTTTAGGATCGATTAAAATCTCGTGCGTCATCACTTCATTGTCAGTATGGTGCACCAATTTATAATGAAGAGATGAAGGATTTAACAATTGACGCATTAACGATTTTAACAAAAAAAGCAGTACTGTATCAGGGTAAAATACCGAAAATTACTTTACCAAATGAAAGACGTCGTTTTATATTTAATCGTTTGGTGGAAGATATATCGGCGCAGTATCCACCAGCCGAAAAAACAAAAGTTTGCAATTTTTTTATTGCTTCACTTTTAAGAATTTTTAAGAACCACATAACCTGAGAAAGTTTTTCATTCTCTTGATCTCTGTTTATCTCAGAAAATAATAATTTCATATTTGCTGGTGTTATCTGATCTTCGTTTCTTCTTTTTTTTTTTCTTTTTTTTTAGTATCCACTTGAATCCGATGAATTTGCGATGCATTTAGCGGTCAAATATGGAGTACGCGTTGTAATGTGCTCAAGTAGTGCTTTGAAAATATTGTGTAATCCATGGATCGCTGATTCCTGCACATATCTGATGCCAGTTGTAGTAAAGCGCTGCTTTAGTGAAAGGACGAGTAAGGATTACCTTTAAAAGTTTGCGAATAAATATTGCCATTATTATCGTCTATTAATCGTTATCTATTTATGTTTAAAAAGAAGTCATTAATAAAAAAAAGTTTAAAGCCTTTTCGAAGCTTGTTAAATTACAAAAATTTCTCCAATTTTCAATTTTGGATAATTATTTTTCTTAGATCGTTTTGAAAATGTATGTCTTGTCAGTAAACCATGCATCGAAACGTCAATCAACGGTCCATCATTATGGCGACGATATTTGAAGTTTTCTGTAAAATTAGCAATTCGCGGTAATTTGAAAAAGGAAGCGGAGGAGAAAGTGTCAGCGAAAACGGGTGGCCGACAGCGAATTAATCGTACAAAATTGGGACAAGTTAATCAAATGAAACAAGGTGCAATCAACTTGATTTATATTTTCAGAAATTTTGTTTTGAAGACCTGAAATCAAGCAACTTAATGGAATAAATCATTTACTTTAATCGGATTTTAATTTAAAGTTGTTAAATTATATCATCGTGAAATGAGTGTCAGCTACTATATGTCTTTTAAAATTTCTTTTATTTTTTTAAGAAGCAGATAATGAAAGCAATTTGATTATTGTTGATAAAACTGCTGATAATGAGGAAACACATGCAAATTTACCGTCCGATGAAGCTAGCAGAAAAGAAGCGAATGATAATCAAAATTCTGCTGTGCCATCATCATCTCCAGCATCATCATTTGTTGCTACACAGTAAGTTCTATTATAGTTATTCTGACGGAATTTATTGGAATATTTAAATTCATTCTGGTTATTTTTTCTAAATGTACTCAAATTGTCTATAACTCCTAATATTTCCCCTGATTTTCAAATTGTTATGTGCATATTTTATTGTAATATATTTCAACAGTGTTTTGATACGATGTATATCACAGATCTCATTTAATATATTTTTATTTCTCATTATACTACTGATTATTCTCAGGATTTGTGATGACATTCTTGGTGATATTATGAATAAAATGGGCACCAATGATAATGATATTGCAGACGATTATAGAGGTCTGTATTGAATTTTATAAAAAAAATATATCTTTTCAAATATATCAAAGTCAAACTTCTCATAAAGCTTTAAAATGATTCAAGTTTATTAATAACAAAAATATTTCCAGCAAAGATATATCATTCTTTCAGTCACTGATCTTTTTTGAAATTGAGCATTTGATTTAGATAAATTTAGGAATTGACCTTTTTAAGAAATTAATTTGCTAGGTTTGGACCAGAATTCTATTCCTTCCTCATTTAATGGTGCTGATCTCAATAAGCGTTATACATTATTTTCACTTGGACATGATGGAATGCAAGATGTGGATCTAATTATACGATCCAATAACGATGGTACTGATGCAATGGGAAATGAGCTGAGTATTGTTCACAAAATTGAATATGCCGCCGAATTTGGAGCTGAGGTTTGAGATTTTGGAAAATTTCCGAAGAAAGGAAAAGTATTTAATAGCAAGTTTTATCGAGAAAACAGAATTCATGCAGGTTGAGAAAAGATACTGAATCTTTTATTTTATATTCATTTTCTATTTTCCACTGCTTTTTTTCTAAATCAAGAATTTTCATTCCAGAGGTTGGATGATGAAGAATGGCTACACGATTATTTTCGTTGTAAATTAAAATGTGCCTTCCAGCTTGTTCGCTTAAGGTATTGCATTTTTTTTTTTTTTTTTTTTTGTATTACATTGTTCTTTTTTTGCTTTCTTTTTACAAATTTTTGGCTTTAAATTTGACTTTGAATTTTAGGTTTGAAATTCAAATCCTCATTTAATTCACTAAAATGGAATAAATATTCATATTCATTTGCTTGCAGAATACATTATTTGGAGCAGCATCTTCTTCAGAGAGAACTTTACAATGAAAATATGTTAGCAGCAAATCGACCAGATCTACGAAAACTGTTAGTATTCTTTTAGTGCTCTATGAAATAAAGTGACTTGGAAATAAAATTAAAATAATTATAAGTTAGATGCAATAATCCACAGAAGTTTTAATAGTAATTCGAATTGATTTCCGAAACTTGAATTTTTTACTACATTGATTGAATTGATTGTATTATATTGCAGTGCTGAAGAACGGACACAATGGCTGAAAAAGATAGTCGTGAAATTAGAATCTCTTCAACCAGGCAATTACCTGATTCGGAAAGAATCGAACAAATTACAAATTTTACTTCCAACTGATGACGTGTAATTTTTTTAAAGTCTTTTATAAATATTAGTCATGGCTATTTTTAGCTCTATATTCGAAGTATATTTCAGGAAGCATTAATGAATATCTTGTGATGAATTCTAGATAATTTCTTTTCTTAGATTGTTTCGACACGTGTGGTAAACATCCCATTCGATTTTTTTTTCTTTTTTAAATTAAAACCAAGACTCTTACTAGTTAGTTTCTTTCAGGAAAGATGCATATTTGACGGAAAAACAGTTGAAGCAGCTCTATTTTGATGAACGTTTACGGCCAGTTGAGGAAGTTTTTCGTGGAATTGACGAGCATTTAGTGCTTGTGTACCATATCGTACAAAAACGAATACCAGCTTCATTTGGAGCCAAAAAAGATGGTGTCGTCCCAAAAAATCCAGGAAAAGAACAAAATAAAGATAGTATGTTCTTGCTTTATCTTAATTATCTAGATAATCTTTTAATTTTGTTAAAAATGTTTAGCTTTAGTACAGTTCCGTGTGCTTTCACCTTCAAATCATATTACAGATGCAACAATACATGATATTGATCAGCAGACTTATCGTCAGCAATCCAAGGATGCTGACGATATATTCAGTGATCCGTTGCAGGAGGAAATAATTGGTACCCGGAAATCGTCGTCAATTCACCGATCTAGAAGGCGTGGAAAACGTAATCACTCAAGAGGAAATTTTAGAGGCAATTTAAGGACCTCTACTCGTAGCAAACGTTTAAAATTTATTGATTTCGATGCGCCTCAGGTATCTCAAACGCTTTAAAGACAACCATAACAATTACTTATCGATGTCTAACAGTCAAAATGTTCAATTGAATGTTTTTGTTTGTTTATATTCTGCTTGTTCATATTTTTATTTCTGTGTCTGAAATTTCTTCTCTTGCCTTTATTTTAAATTCCATAGATTTGAATTTAAATTTCATGTATTTTTCGTAGGAAAGAGTCTTACCAATGTTTGGTTTATTTGTTTATAATTTTTTACTTCTGCCAATTAAATTCAATTTTTTTTATTCATTTTGAATACATCAATAATACGAATTTTGAAAAACCATCTTACTGTGAAATTTAAGTATTGTAAATAGCTACTACTCGAACAAATTTTAAAACAGTCAAATTTATTCATATTAAAATCAAAAGAAAAAAGAAAAAAATGGCGAATATATTCTTCCGAAATTAAAATAACAATTTCTGATATCTGAGATCTTCTTTCTATTATAACGATAATAGAAATTGAAAAATACTTTACTATTTGCAGTCATCTGTCTAATCTCCAAATTAGATGAATTATGGAAACTTTATCAGCTTGGTCCACTTATTTGGATAAACTAAAAATAACGAATTAACGATGTCCATTTAATGATTATGAAGTGCAAAAATAGGATCGGGAGACATTATTTTCATGGCGAAATAGAGAAAATAATAAATGTACAAAAGTCCTGTCTTTTAAGATCTTCAAACGTCGCTTATTGACAGCTTTCACTCAGAATCCTTAAACTATTCAGCATGTTCAGGACTCCATTTCGGCCACTTCTTTTGTCATATTTTCCCCCAAAGTTCGACAGCATCAGGAATTTTCGTAATATTTGTAGATTGTGCCGTATTGGGATCTCGAACAATCATGCCATATAAATGACGCCAGTTCTGAATTTAAAGAAACTGCGAGCAAACGAAATTCTTAAATCTTGATAAGAATTACGTAGCAGTTATGAACGGATAATCAACTTCGTAATCTTTATCTATTTAGAAATGATTATTTCAAATAAAGTGGAGTGGAATGGTGTATGAAATAATTATTTTAAGAAATCGAACAAATGATCTATAGAAAGAAGCTAATTTATCGAAATTATTGATCATTTTATTACTTATGTACATGCTTCCAAATTAGAGTGAAAGCCGTTTTAAGATTTACCAAATAACAAAAAGGGAAATCTCCATGTATGAAGTTCACTTGAATTAAAATATCATTGAAATTGCTTTCGGTTCACAAATTTCACACGGAAAGGTTATATTGAGACCATGCAAAGTTATACAGCCAACATGGAATGTAGTTCATCATCACATCCCAAGGGTTACTCTTTAGGATTACATGGAATGCTACTGCCATCTGACATATCATTTACCTCTTCTTCTCCTATATTTTCCCAATACCTCGTGCTTTTTTCATGCGAAATTTGGTAGCTTCTCTTTCATCACCCAATAAAGATGTTAATCTGAAAGTCACTTTTACGTTGTATTTTTCATTTCAAATTTTGAAAACAATAAATCACTAGCATGGTATGGTCTTAAACATTTTGATGATGTTACTGATATACTATAAGATTCAATAAATTTCAAGTCTCTATAGCAATTTGATTTCCTCTTTATCAGAATTTGACATCCTCCTTCCTCTCATCTCGAAAATTAATTAAATAGTCACTCTCCTAAATTCTGTTCAAAAATGCAATCTTTCATTTCTTATGGGATGGATAATGTTATTCTATTCATCAGAGTTTATTTTTTGTCGCTCTTGACAGCAGATAGTATGTTTTATTTTTAACAATAAGAATATAGTTTACTTCATTCACAGAAAACGATGTTTTCCAGAACGACAACATTTTTGTATAAAGAAAAAACATAAAAAAAAAAAACACCAAAAATGCTGAAAGTTCTTCAAAAATGCTGAAAGTTTCCCATAAAAACACCAAAAATGCTGAAAGTTCTTCGCCACCTGACAATTTCCTCACCGAATAAATAAAGTAAACAGAAATATATGAAGGATTTAATCAACTTTTCAACAACTAAATATGGAGATGAATGAAACAATAGGCTTGAATTTACAATAATTTCACATATTCTTGACTTGTTTAATAAAATATTCTGTTTAAATTTTACGCTGTGCCATGCTTCTTCCCAATGAATATCGATTGAAAATGCGGACATCTGAGTACAATTACCACGCCGCCAAAGTTGAAAATTTAAATGAGAAGAAAAGAAAAGCAATGAATAATTGAAAAAGTAGAAGCATAACAGAGCAAGTTTTTAGCTGACAGTTGAATTAATTAATGTACGGGATAAATGAACTGATGGCTTATCCACAGAGCATAATACCATATCAATGATAATTAATTATCAAAGTAAAATACTGGAAAAAAAACTTCATAAAACGACTTTTTTATAATTTCAAAATTCATAATAACAAGCAGAAGATTCCTCCCTCTGTTTCCCTATCTCAGGAACCATTAAGAAATTCAGCCAAACATATTTAAATTAAAATGTACATTAAATGCAGCAGGATTCAATAAAAATCAATTTTCAATTTAATTAAAACAAAATTCATTATCAAACATTTATTATTCAATATATCATTATGAGAAATGAAACTAGGAATTTTCGATAAAGAAAATTTCTAGAAATTAACTTTTTTGGGATAATAGAGAAATCTGGAATGGATTTTTTTTAAAAAAAATTAAATCTGCAAATTAATTTTAAAATTTGAATTATTTTGAAGTATATTGTGAGACTAAATCTGTAAGCTCTTCGACTGAAATCATACAAATACATCTGGATGGAAATAAAAATGTTCCTTCGCTGAAACCAATGACCGAAACCAGAAGTCAGCTGAAGCGTCAATAATTTTACCGAAAAAAGAAAAAAGCAAGAACACGATTAATATTCTATGCTCTGTGGTCAACAAAAACACAATTAATCCATAAAACACATTTTTAATTATTCGATCTTTGTTTTAAACTATTGATAATAAACAATCAGTATTGCAGTCATCTATTTATTTCTTTATGATTTATTCAAAATTTTATCATATAAAGAAGTGGTGACTAATTAATTTCGAATTTTAATTTAACTGAATCAAATTTAGTTCCATATCGAAATTAATACATCGTCCTCATTGCAGTATTTGTTTCATATTAAAACTGGCAAAAAATGTGAACAGAGTTAGCAGGAAGTGAACACAGCAAAAGGCAAGAAGTAAAAACATCTGGGAAAAATCATAGAATTATGATTACAATTTGCGAAAATTTCATTATTATGCTAATCGATTTTCCGTCTTAATAGATAAGAAGAATTCGTTGTTTAAAAAAAATTGTTGAAAAATTATGAGAAGAATACAATATAAAAGTTGCAATATTTTTAATTTGCTTCAATTGCATTCAAAAAATAAATGAATGAAATAAACGAGCAATATATACTAAACGATATGTGACACTTTGGCCACAGAAGCTTCAGTTGATAATAATGAAAATGTGATTCTTCATACGCATCTTTTGGTTACATTTTCCGAAAATTAAGAAATAGGGCAGTTGCATTGTTTGAAACTTCCATTTATTTAGTCGTTTTTCAGAATATTGAATTAGTTTGCTCATCAATCAAACATTCATTCAGATGATTTTAACCATTTTTAGAGTTATTCGATCGTTTCGGAGAAAGATAGGTTGTAAACATTGGACAAAAATTTTTCTTTGAAGTAAATTTTTCCTAGCATAAATTAATTTCCGATCTAATTGATATCTTTATAACCCCAGTTTTGGATCGGTCACAACTCTCATTCAGCACTCTTTGCATTCAGTAATTGGTAAGTCACGCTTCTGACGACAATCGTTACTTCATTGCACTGAAGATTTAAAAAAAAAAAAAAAAAAAAAAAAAAAAGGAGCG
>JAOVVO010001130.1:0-16363 GCA_028564675.1 Onchocerca lupi | reverse complement strand
GCAAACCCACCAAGGTCTCAAAAATAGGATAATCTCGAAGTGATCGATAGATCACATATCAGAGATTAAGCTGATAAGAACAGATACTACACTTTGATCTTAGCCAATAGGCCGAGAAGCGATACTGTTTGGTGCGCACTGCTGTCTATTATCACACAGAGCAGAAAACTTTGGATGGGTTTTACAACTTCATTTCAATACTCTCTTTCTCTCTCTCTCATCACATAACTTGGAGCATGTCGAAGTTCAGTGAAGAGAACAATTGCAAAGAGACATGCCATTTGGGTCAGCATAAGAAGTGCTAATTAACTAATAGATGTCAAAGGTCAAAGTAAAAGATTAAACAAAATAAATTCATGAAATGTCAAACATTGACCTTAATTGACGTGGTGACATTGTAGCCAATGTCCATTTACAAATGTCTTCTTGAGTTGCAATCAATATTCTTCGATCCTTGAACTGAACAACTCAATCCAATCGGATTGCCACTGAGAGAACTTTTCTCTGCTCGTCTCTATGAAATTTATTGAACCACTGCATATTTCTTGCATGCTTATCTATATCAGTGGTCGAGAAGGAGATGCATTTGTCTTGCTCTCCTGCATTTGACCGAGAAAATCTTTCGCCTTTTACTAAAGATTTCCGTGCAGGAGAGTATTAATGATTGTACTAACATTTTTTGGAAGCCCTGATAAGGGCAGTGATAATGGAAGTATGGTTGATATCCGGAATTTTAGTCAGTTGCAAGCTATTGTGATGTAAAAAGTAAGCGAATTTATTTCAAATATGTGGCATCAAAATCGTTGTCATTGAATGTGTTGTTTCAAGTATTGATTTGATAAAAACTCATCAACCTGTCCACAATCATGTCCCAAATTCAGACTTTTTTATACAACTTAAGTTTTTCAAAACAGTTTTCTCAAATCAATAATTAAATCGCACTTTTCCAAACATCAACATAAGCATTTCATTATGATTATGAATAATTCTTATTAAACAAATGTAAGCTATTGGATGAGGAAAAGTGAATTTATATGATCTCAATGACGACAAAAAACTACAAATACATTTAATGCAAATGGTCCAAGTTCATCATGGAATTTCTTTCTCAATATCGATTTTAATTTTTGAATATTCACCTAAATATTGGCTCAGTTAAAATTTTCCACAAGTCTAATACATTGGTGACTATTGAGTATGTAGTAAGAAGTAAGTGACATTTAAAAAAAAAAAAAAAATTCTTCTAGAAACGGAATTTTTTTTTCCGGTTTCCGAAAATCTCACTCGTGCTGCTTTTTTTTTCATTATTTAAATTTTATCATAGTCAAAATGATCGAAACATCCAGAATTTAACCATTCATCTATTGAATTTCGTTGCGATTAGCAATTGAAAATTCTGAAGTAGGAAAGCAAGATAACATTGAGAAATTTCGATTCTTTAGCTTTAGAATAATTTCCATTTAATTAAGATTTTGGCATATTTTGAAATGAAAAATTGTGATATTAAATGCGGATTTATGAATTTAATAAAAAAAAAAAAAAAAGAATTTATTTAAAGAAAATTGGAACTTGAAATTACCTTTTTTTTTTTTTTTTTTTTTATAGATGTATGTTGAAGAAAATGTGTCTGTTCTTGTCATTGCTGAAAAAATTCATATATATTTTCAATTTCAAATAAATTTTTTACCACGAAAAGCTTATCAATGTCTGTTCTGGTAATTATATGTTGATTGATTTTTTTTTTTTTTTCGAAATCAATTAAATTTTCTTTTTTTCGAAGAATAATTTCTGTCAAAAGAAAAGCTTGAGAATAATTGTTTTGAGATTAGGGGAAAGTTTAATCTAGATTAACGATTAAAAATGATGAGATTTAATTGATTTATTTTCGACGGCAAATTCTCTCATTTCCATCCAGAATTTTCTTTTTTTTTTTTTTTTTTTTTTTAATTTTACCCGAAGAAATAATGAAATAATGAGTAAAGCTTTATAAAATGCATTGATTACGTAAATAATTAGTGAATTAAATTAAACGTTTCACTGCAATAGATTTCGATAATGAATAAAATATGATGAATAATCGATTAAATTCTGAAACTATTGATTTAGGCGAAAATTTCGTCAATTATCAGAAGTTTATTTTAATGAAATAGATTATGATGATATTGTTTGCATAACATGGAATTTTTTTTGCTACGATTGCATCATTCATCATTTTTGTGAATTTTTTTTTTTTTTTTTGATTTATTCATTATTTTATTAATCAGAATTATTCTCAATTCTTAATTGCTTATTACTACGACAAGTTAAATCTGAAATTTGCCATCTATCTTATTAAGCATTATCAATAAAGTAAAATGAATCAATTAGACAAAAAAAAAAAAAAAAAAAAAAAAAAAAGTAAAATGAAAAAAAAAAAAAAAAAAAAAAAAAAAAAAAAAAGAAGTGAAATTTCTTAGCAAATTTGAAAAAATAGAACTATAGTTATAGAATTTAAAAGATCAAAAATCAACAGAATAATTTTTTCTTTTCTTCTTGTTTCTTCGGCAAGAAAATTCAAAATTCAAAAGCTTAGCTTATCTTAATTTGTAATAAGAATTGAATTATTTTGCTGAAAAAATTTGCCAAATGTACAATAACTTAGAATGATTTGAAAAAAAAAAAAAAAAAATTCATATAAATACTAACTACATATAAGAAAAAAGTAGGGGTGAAATTAAAACAGTAGAATAAATATGTAGAATTTGATCAAATATTTCGAAGTAATCAATAATTATAACGATAAATTAGCTTCTATTTAATGTTCAGAGAAATAATTTAATTATTTTGATTAAATTTAAGTTATTTTTGCAGATAGTGCTTTGTGTCGTATTGCAGTAACAGCAAATGGTAAAATTCGTATATAAAGAAACGTGACCTCACTTCTTTATACCGGTGACACGTGAAACGACGTACGGTCACGCTTCTTCGCATACGAAAACCCACTCTGTCCTTATGAATGAATCCATCTAAGAACTTGATTTCATAATTTGTAGCATGCGACAGTTATGAGACATTTCAAATCATAAGTATTGGTGAGACTGGCATTAGCAGGGAGTGTCGGTGATTAAAGTCGTTTTCGGGAATTATAGTTTAAGTCTTGGTGAAATTCATTGGGAGAATAAGCTGTTAAAGTTAACATTTGAAGGTTCTTTAATATTTAAAGATTTTAACAGTTAAAAATTAATAATTCTTCAAAACGTGTAATCTGTTATGAGAAATGCTATAAGATATGTGGATCGCGGAATGCGTTGACTCTTGACATTACTATTTCCCTATGAAGAAATAAAAGTGCGAAACAGTTTTATCTAACAATTCCTTGCTGATTAGAAAACATTTAATTTCGAATGAATGAGTAATTTATATTACCGTTGTTGCTGTATTTCCCGAGAGATTTGTTGTCTCCTTCATTCTTTTTCTCTCTTTTAGAACAAAGATGTTGAATACGTAGCTTTCAACTTAGTTCTTTATTTTGAGCTGTTTCTTAATACTTTAGCATGAATATAATTGATATTCAACTCAAATTACTTACCATTATTGATATCGTTCTTTTGTTTTGATTTTGCCAGTAATACCTATTTAAAAAAAAGATTCCGAACGAAGGCAAAATGGATAAAATAAAAATTATTAAACTTTTTTCAATATTACAGGCCTTTATGCTTCTTTTCCTCAGACCGCCTTACATACAGTTCATACTGTCAGGATTCAGTACATGGAGGCAGCAGTTGCTCTATCATACGATGAAGTATTTTTTACATTCACAAATTTTTTTATCATTTTAGAGAGAAAGAATAATTATTCGCTAATATAGAGATATTTTTGGGCAATATTTTATCCCTAATAAAAATTATTCTGATGATAATGAATTAAAAACAGTTTTGTTTATCTTTAATTTATTACCAGTATAACTAAAAATATTTCTAATGATTAATTGAAATGATAGAATAATCATAAATTACTTTGCAGTTCTACATATTACGAAATACTAGGTGTTTCAAAGAACGCAACGCAAGCAGAAATTAAAAGTGCTTATTATGAAAGGTCAAAAGAAGTAAGTATACATCTAATTTCGTAAAATAAGCATCGATTGATTGTTAGAAACAAATTTTTCCTATTTTGGTGTAAAGTATTGATTTATTCTCTGATTTTTATTCTTATTTTAGAGAAACTTTCGTCTTCAATTCAATGATAAAATTTTAATGAAGGATTCTGTTGTTTTAGATCTGAAATTTTTGGAAAGATCATTTTTTGAAAATTTTCCCCTAAAATTTTGTTAGATTGAAATGAAAAAGGAAAACGATTTGACTTGCGTGATTTCATATATAATCATTTTCTTAATCCGAAGAACAAAATTGAGATTTAGAACAGTATAGTTAATTTAGTTAATTATCGAAATTTAGTTACATCCAGACAGAAAGGATTGCTCAAATAATCAAGAAGTGAAACGACGAAGTGATGCATTCGTCGAATTAACTACAGCATATGAAGTTTTAAAAGTCCCAGAACGACGGCAATCATATGATATGTCATTGGATGACAGCAGAATATTTACTGATTACACAGAAGGTAGCAAAAAATCTGCTGATTGTGCAGAAAGTTCAAACTTCGATGGGCTTTTTGCCCATTCTCAATATATAAACAGAAAAAAGCAAGTTATTTTATTATATATATATATTCTTTTAGCGATGGTTTAATAGTTACAATCTCTTCCTTATTGCTCTCTCTTCCTGATTTGGCCGCATATTTATTCGATTTTTAGACTTTATTTTGGAATACTGGATTAAATGAATTCTTTTAAAATTTCAATTGTTTTTTCAAACTTCAGACCGTCGAGCTTGGATGGATTCTGGCAGAATTTTGGTGTTTTTGGCGACTGTTTAAGGTTTATAGCGCAATCTCTGGTTGCCGCAGTAATCGCCGTAGGAATACTAATTGAATTTTCGGATTAATTATCAGTCGAAATATTTCCTTGTAAAGAGTTCACTACTACACTCATGAAATGTTTTAAGATTTTATAGTAATGCTTGCAATTAGTGTACGACCACATATCAAGTCTCTACCGTTTCAATTCTTCCTTCGAAATTGTTTATTTTTGATGAGTGAGCGATCTTTTTACCTTTCCGTGATGAATTTGATGACGGTCTTTTTTTTGAGCAATTAATAGATGAATTTGAATTTTGTAATCATTTTATTAGCATTGTCTTCTTTTTGTTATCAAATACATAATAATATGTTTTCATATTATAATTATGAAGTGTATTATTATATAATTATAAATATGAAGATATATTATTACATATTGTAAAAATTTTATTTATATTACATTAGGAGAGAAACGGCATTTTATCTGCTAAATCTTCTTATTCCTTTATTTTTCTCTGCATTTTTTATGTTTTTTTATTTTTTTTTTTTTGATTCTAATTCTAAATAAATTCTAATTTTAATTTACTCTTACTTTTATCCAATCATTTTTGTTAGTTTTTTATAACAGTATTTCCAGGTATTTACACGGGATCCTTATTATATAATTTACCGTTAAACTTGATCATGCTCAGCTTTTTTATTTTTGTCGTTTGTAGATAAATGATTGCTGTTTAAAAATTATCAGTACGAAGACTGTATTAGAAGCTCACAAAGGATCACTATTCGATAAATGCGATATTTTTATTCTTATTTTTCAAATCTTTTTCGATCCAGTTAGCTTTTTCTCTATTTCAGAACAATCAAGTTATTTTTTTTTTTCTGAATTATCCCCTTTGTCAGTTCTTCACTTTTTTTCCTCTTTTGTACAAATATATGCATTTATATGTAATTTTTATATATATATATTTATGTTTTAGGCTATTTTCGATTATGATATTGAATAATATCATAGTATTTATCGAGTTGTATTAAGGTATCACTGTTTTGTATCACTGAATTAATCCGACTATATAAATATTTATATGATAATACTTGTCCAATAAATGGTGTAATTCTTCTTTTGAAAATTATATTACTGATATGAATAAAATTATATTTTGTAGTAAAATATGGATACGATTATTTATTTAAGAGAAAGTTCACAAGGAAATTGCCCAATAATTTGGTGTTTTAATTCGAAAATTCTAATATGGAATTATTAATTTTATTTTATTATGATATGCTGTAGCATGGAAAGCCGATATTTACATTTGAAATATGCAGTAAGAATTGATTCATTCTGATTAGTTAAGCATTTTTAGTTTAAATGTCTTTTTTTTTTTTTTTTTTTTCAAAACAATATCAATGCATGCATTAATTGAATAATGTTCTCTCTAACTTTTTCATTGAATAATGTTCTCTCTAACTTTCTCAACTGTTTTTGATATCAGATAATCAAGGATATATTAGAAAAGCGGTTAGCAAAATTAGAAAGTCAATTAGGGATGCGAAAAGTAGCAAGCATTACAAATCTAAATGAAGAATTGGCTCTTCTGCAAAAGAAGTTATCTGGAGCTGGTTATGGCTTCTTGTTGAAAATTTCAGCTGATATATTGCAAAAGATTACTGATCTAACAACTGGTATTAGTTTTTCTTTTTTTCTTCCGTTTTTGTTTTTAAATATACAACTATTGATCAAGGTATCTCATTATAGAAAATATTATCTTTGTTACTACCTTTCAATTTTACCTGATCTTTTAACTCCGAAAAATTCTTATTTCTTGACTTCTTTAAAGATCACTTAGCAAATAAAGTTGAATAATATGAATAGTATATTGGATAGTATAAATTGGTTCATTCGTTTTACATTATTATTGGAATAAAATAATTGGAAAAATCAATTTGTTTGCTAGAAAATCAATTTGTTGTTAATGAAATTTCCAGAGTGATTATTTGACCTTAGCAGAAATGAAGAGAGAAATTGAATTTGTTCACGATTAAAGCTACTGGCGAAGTTTCAGAAAGATTCCGAGGTTATTTCGACGTTTTAAATTACTGGTAATGATTCTTGCCATTGTGAGATTCGAGTCATTAAATCTCAAAGTTAGGAATCATTCAGAAAGTTCATGTTTTTTTTTTCTTCCATGCTTTAGAAGATGCATTAAAACTTAAGAATTTACTGGAAAACTTTAATATCTTTTCTTCCATTTTTGTATCAAAAGAAGACAAATTTATCATTGCGTAGCATAAAAGTCCGATTATTACATTTCTCGACAGCGGACAGTAATTACTCGAGAATCTATCTTACTTGATTTTTATCACTTTGTGCACTATTCTTTTTTTTTCTACATAGGTTGTACAAATCTGAACCACTTGCAAATGTGAGTCATCATCTGCTAGCGTTCGATATTGCTGGAAAGGAAATCAATGAATCAGCTTTAGATGTGCAAAAGTTTGCGATTTAAATTTTTCTTCACTTTAATAATAGTTTGAGAGTATAACTATGATTCTAATTTAACTTAATTTCATTTTGCGGCATTTCGCATTGTTATCATTTTATCTTTTTTGCGCTCTCACTTTGAAACTTTCTTCATTTGAACAGAACTCTTAATGTAACAATGGGATCATATTTCATTTAATCTCACTTTTTCGCATTTCTAACTTCAAATTTTATTAGGCATCACATCAACATGGCGGTTCTCAAAAAGAACTTTTATGATACTTTTGGAGCAGCTCAATTATCAAGTTCTCGAATGGGAAGGTATTGTAGAAAAGCTTGAGCAGGAAAAACAAAAGGGAGAAACAAAAGCATGACTTTATTTATATATGTCTGTTTTGTGTTTTTAAGAGAAGATTTGGAGATGAAGTTTCGTGAATTTCGAATTAATTGCGGCTCTTATGATGCTTTGGTTTCATTTATATCTAAAAAATATCATTGTTTAGTTTTAGTGTACATAAGAGCAGAAATTTAATAAAGATGAAATCTGAAGTTATGATAAACAAGTTATTTTAATTTTATCCGAAATAGTGCTGTTGAGATTATAATACATATTGCTATCTGCATGTTTTTATAATTGTGGTAGTGAAAGTGGTTACGGTGCTTTAGCTTGATTAATCGTAAAAAATCTGTTAAATAGTTCTCGAATATTTCTTACGATGATGTAATTAACAATTCTTCTGCATGGATTTTCCGTTTTAGGCTAATATAATAAGACAAATAGTAAAGAATATCAAATGTGAATGTGAAAATAGTAATCTATCTATATTCTATATAAATGAAAATGTAAATGCTACGTGTTACCTACGACGGATCTCCGGGAAGTTCTCAAACGATTGTTTTCAAATTTTGACACAATCTTGTACTCCAACCGACTTTTTTTATGAGTAAATATGGTTACTTTTTTTCACGTGTCACGTCCGTGACAATTGAAAATATGTGAGGGGTGGAGTTTATTGGCTCCGCCTGCTTCTTTCATTCTCCTTTTTTTTCCCATTTCCCGTCTTCTTGGTTAAAAAATGCGGTTAGCAATAATAATAGAAATTAAACTAGGTTCATCGTGATGATCATCGCGCGCCAATAAGTGCGCATCATCATCACGCGCTAACAAAAGTGCCCTTTCTATCATTTTGTATAGGAATGTCAACGGGAGCGATTTAATGCTCTGACTCGGGTTTTTTTTTAGTTTTCTCTTTTATTCGTTTTCTTCTTTTTTATTTTATAAATTTATCATTAGATTTGTTTTACCAATATTATTGATTTTTTACTGTTGCGTAATAAATAGTAATAGCAAGTAATGATAAATAGTAATAATGGTAAATAATGACAATTAATGATAATTAATAATAAATAATAAGGAATTTTTTGCTCCGCCTCGTTCCGCGTCTTCATGAATATTAAGAGCGCAAGATAAACTATTGCAGCTTCTAGACGATTATAAATATTCCTAGAGAATTACATATATATAAAGTGAGCGTATCTATATAAAAATGATGGCCTGTTCGAATACAAGGTTTTGTCAGAATTTGAAAGCAATCGCTGGAGAAATTCTTATGATTCCAGTGGATACGTTATTTCAATTTAAGAGATTGGAACTCCCATTTTGATAGACGTTTGCATTCACGATCAGCAAAGCTCAGAGACAGTCCTTACAGTTGTGCGGTTTAGATCAATGGGTAAAATTTACGAAAAGAGGCAATTCAAAACACAATCTAACAATAGAAGTCAGAGAGATAATCCTTAAATTGCTTGAACGAAACAATTGATTATACACTATCCTGACCTCGACATTAGTGCAACACAACTAAATCCCCCACAAATCAAAAAATAAACGAATCACATTTCTCACAAAGCAAAAAACAAACGAAGAGCTTGGAATGCTCGTCTTAATTATTTAAAAGATTTGCCCACTGGAATGCAACGCGTATAAAAATTTGAAATTAATCGATGAATATTTAAAAACATGCGCGGATTCGACTGCAACTTTGTGTCAAAATTTCAAAGCAGTAGGTTAAGGACTTTCCGATATTTAAGATTTTGAATGTAGATAATGTGCGTGTTTAAGAACTTACGGGGGTTTACGATTTCGAACAAACGAACATTGACATTTCTATTTATGTAGATTAGCTGGAACTGGACACGCGAAGCGTGATCGGCCCCCATAGATATGCGAAGCATGGCCGAGCCAGCTAGTATATAATAAATCAATTTGGTTGACAATTGACCATTTTTATCTTACTTTATGATAATAATTGAAAAACATTACAAAGGTATTGATAAATGTGATAAATATAATTCGTATAACTGCAAAAGACAAATTTTCATTAACATACAAATCCGAAATACACGAATATCAATTCATTTCATTTATTCTCTACAATCACAACACAAAAAAAATTGGGATCAAAAGAATCAAATTTATTTATCCATCTAAAATTCAAAATTGCAATCCTAAAAATGAATTCCGAAAGTTTTACAAATATGTTTCAGTTTGATATTTTTAAATCAAGTTTTTTTTGTTACGCTAAAATAATTACGCAGTATTGTGAGCTATATAAACGAATTTAAATATATCATAAAATTAGAGTAAAAAAGTTTATACAGTAATCTACTATTACGCAAATAAATTATAATTTTAGTATGAACACAATTTCTTTATGCAAAATTTATCATTTTTCGGCATAATTATTCATTGACACCTGAAGACTCTTTTTTAAACTTTACTTCCTTTTACAATCTGTTCCAAGTTTCCTTGGTTACAAATGCTAATCGTTTTCTTGACACAGTATTAAGTGTAATGCTGCGTCAATAAAACAATAAACATTTGTAAAACAATTAATTTTGCGCGAAAGTGGAACCACTAAGTCCCCAAAAAATACTTATTGCGAGCGCAACAACGGCAATACCACCGGTAGCACCAACGAGAATATAGCTTGGCTCCGATTCCAATATTAATGATTGCTTATTTTCTCGAAGATAATCTCGTTCGATCGCTGTCATTTCTTCTCGAATTGGGTACCAAACACCGGACAATCCACGAGTACATTCTAAGTTTTGTAAACTTTCTACTGCGATG
Source organism: Onchocerca lupi (assembly GCA_028564675.1). Taxonomy (NCBI): domain Eukaryota; kingdom Metazoa; phylum Nematoda; class Chromadorea; order Rhabditida; family Onchocercidae; genus Onchocerca; species Onchocerca lupi. Next base: position 5,852 of record JAOVVO010001130.1, on the reverse strand, counting down.
ATAAGCTGAAAAAAAAAAATTTTGTTTTTGTCACAAACGAAGATTCACATGGACAATTAATACGAATAAATCTTTTGCAAAGATAAAGTATCGAACTATCTTCGTTAACTTTAATGAACCATCAAATTATTGGCAACTCTTCCACTTAACTAATTGAATTAAATTTGGACTAAAACTGAAAAATTCAGGATTACCTCATGAAGATCAGCATCTGCAGACATCCAAAGATAACCGCCGTTTTGTAGGAGCAAAATTAGTTGACAAGAAGGTGGCAGTTTCGGAAGGCGAGTGTATAGTTCAATATCCATATCAACAGTAAGTGGCATCATTATTTCGTAGAAACTGTAATTAGCAACACCATCGAATGCACGAACAACTAATTCGTAATGATTCATTGGGCATCTGAAATTTCAAGAAATTAAAAATAAAATGTCAAAAAGTTAACGAACTAGGCGGCTACCACATCACTTCATTCATACCACTGAAATTTCGAACAGTTTTTATAAATTTATTCGTTCAGCACTTTGATCTCAAGCAGTTAGGAAGCAGACATTTGTCAGATTTGATCAATAATAAAGATTGTTTCGACATTAACGGATTTTATATAAAGATTTCTGGAATCAGTTGCTATATTCGAAGACAGTCCATATTTTAATTTATAATATCTTACGAAGTTCAAGGAAACAATCTTCTATTACAGAAGAAAATGATTGAAGTTAATTTGTCTTTCGACATGAAGAAAAAGTTGTTAATCTAAGCAAACTAATCTGAATCTATAGAAATTTCGAAAAATCAAGTTTAAATTTATGAAAAATCAACCGATTATTATCAGCTATTTGTAAAACATGCTTCTCGCCATGACATAACTGTGCTGTGTTTATAATTAATTCCAGATGCTCCCAGGTGTTTACAGTTTCAGCATTGAGTAATTCATGAGATCTGAGGAATGAGAAGAATTCTTCCTAGAAATATATTTTTTTTTCAAGATAGTTAATGATTATGTAAAATATTATGTAAATTTCTCAAAGATATAGTATGTAAAATTTCCAAAGGTTTTATTGAAATATTTATATATAATTTATCAAATGAAGAAAATCTTAAATTCTGCAACCATTTAAATCGTTCGGAATTCTCGAGTAAAATCTCCGATTACCTACTTTATTGTTTATGTTGCCCTCATACCGAAACAATTGTCCATCAATAGCATATACCAAATAAGGCTTTGAACCATTCTGAATCAATTGATCGTTGAAAATACGATTATTCCGCCGATTATCATAAAATTGATAGGTGAAATGTTCCTGTCTTGCTGTCAGATTATTTCGTTTCGAGAATTCGCGAATCCATCGTGGAATCTTTAGAAAGATGGAATTATTAATTACTCATATACTTCTTTTTTTTCTTTCCAAACAGAAAATAATATGCAAAGAAAATGAGTTGAATTTTAGTAGTTTCAAAAAAGAAACTTTGTTCGATAGAATGAAAAAACTGAATATCGATTGGAATCACCATCGTTGATTAACATAAATACAGCGAATTACTTGTGATTGTGTCGGATAACATCGTCTAATACAAAAAAGTATCAAAAGCCGTTCATTGAATTCCAATTTTTGTTTGATAGCGTTAACAAGACGTTGAGTTCGAAGATCATACACGGCATTCTTGCCATCCTTCAGAAGATAAATCTCACTTCCAAAATTTCGATTCCAAACTGGTACTGAAGCACCATCGATTGACTTCCAAATGGCCACAATAATTAGTGCACATTGCACTATAAACATTTACAAATTTGAAGAACTGAAAGATCATTGTGTTATCAAATAATCCTCAATTTCACAAGCTCAATAATTATTCACCATTCATTGATATCTATAATCTATATGCATATTTATGAATAGATATTCTTTTGCCTTAAAAAATCAGAAACGAAAACTTAATTACAAAGGTAAACAAGATACTGTTCACAATACTACTTGAAATCAGCTTAAATTTTTCAAAAGATAAAAGGGTAATTCGAAGTTAGGTAAATACATGAGAAAAGAGTACTAGAAAACAGGTTTTATGATTATTGATAATAGTCTTATCATTATGCTTTGAAAAAAAGAGGTTAATCATTCACTGCGAAGGTCAAAGTGCATCATTACAATGTTCCAGTGCTTTGATGCTTTGATGCACAGAAATGAAGAATGTGTGCTTCGAACGAGTTTTTTTTTTTTTTTTTTTTCTTTTTTCCGCGTCATATTTGTTTATTCTAAATTCAAATAAAGTTCAAGTTATATAAGCATTTTTTTTTTTTTGTAAATTATTTTTCTTTTTTTAGAAGTAATTCTAGGATCAGTTAATACTTCCAGTCCACTGATTAAATTTAGGCGTTGGTTAGATATTATATGAAATGATAATAAAAACTCCATTTTTCTTATTCATTTATCAATTCTGTCTATAATCGTTGAATATCTAGTTTTTGATTAACTTTTTGAAATAGAAATGATAAGCAATATAATTTTGATCAACTCTGAAATACAGTCCTTTAAAGACTAACGGGGGAGACAGAAAGGCGGAGGAAGAATGAAAGATAGGAAGAAGAATGGAAACGAAAACGTATTTTTAAAACAGAAAAGATATTTATTGAAGTAGTTATCTAATCAGTTAATATGATATATCTGACTTTATCATAAGTCTATGAAGCCTAGCGTAGTACAACAATTCTGGTCCAAGATCAAAAATTTAGTCCCAATTTTTTTAAAAATCTTCTATTTGGCGAAATTCGAATCAAATAATTTTGCAGCAAAAGTGAACTTTAGAAAATAAAAAATATCGATCACTAATTTCTGACGAAAGTTTCGACCACTTATCAGATCCGTTCACTTTTTCAAAAGTTTAATTGCGCTGAAACTTAATAATTGAAGATAAATTTGTGAAAAAGATTTTGGGATTTTTGAAAAGTCAGAAATAGCAGCTGATATTAGATCCATCCACTTCTTCCTGCATTTTACATCATCTCATTCATCATTCAAACCAAGATCCATTGCAACACTGTTCCACCTCTTTCCTTTTCTTCATTCCAATTTAAATGAATTTTAGCAGTAAACATACACTCACAGACGCACGCATACACACATACACACACATACACAGACAATATATCATTAATTCGTCGTCTTTTAGTGAACTGACAGTATACGATTGGTTGTTCTCCGTGCAGAGAATTGAATAAACTAACTAACTGACTGACTGAATGACTAATTCAAGTAATCGATGTGATCGATGAAGATCGGAAAGTCGAGACCAAGAAGAAGCTAAATGGGACGAACACCTTTAACGATGGGAGCAACTGATCCAAAGCACCACTCAACATTTTCTTTCCTTTCATTCTTCGCTCGTTATCCGATATTACTTAAACATGATCCATCTGATTTTTCATATTTGGTCAAGTCAACCATTTTCATAGAATTTCCCTTTCCTTTCAAATAATCATTATTTTGGAAAAATATACTGGTACAATTGATAAGATAATTTATCACTGAGATTACACAGATAAATCCAAATAGTATTATTATTTTAGATCTTTACATTATTCATTTTTGAGAACTCATATACAAAATAACTAATTGCAATCGTAGTATATATGTCTCTTGGATAATTCGATTGATAAAGTAATGATAAATGAAATTTTAAGGATTGTTTGATATTGACTCTCGACTCTCTGCTATTTCATTAGTATTCTCGAATCTTCATCTTAAGTTTACATTTCCTCATTTGTTAGAAAAGTGCAAAAAAATGAGCTGAAAAATTTCAGACAATAATTTGAAGATTAGAATGAGCTTTTAACTCTTCATTCACTTCCGATTTTCCTGGTCTATGAGTTGCAGTACTAGAGTTCTCTTATCTGAAATGGTTCAATTCCTGAATTGAAAAAGAAAAAAAAGAAAAGAAAAAAGATAAATGAAAAAAAAATTGAAAAGTTTCATCAAAACAAGTAATATTTTTTGATTTATGAATTCTTTTTCCTGATTGTTTTCATTTCATCAATTTTGAGGACTATCATCTATAGAATGTGTAATATTATTTACGAAATTTCATAACTTCGCTAAACGATAAATATAATACGTAAGAACGAAAATTTACAAATCTTTACACACTCCTTTCTATAGCGTCGAGGTGGAATTTAACATTTATAATAAAATTCTGTCTCTGTAAATCCATTTCACCCAATTCTTTTTCCGTTTAAAATGGATTTTCACAATGAGTTGTGACAAAATGACATATCAAAGCTCTTTAATCTAATTTCCCTCTTCTTCTACAGAATTTCTACTTTGCCGCATTCCACTGACGAAAATTTGAACATATTTCAATCCAAACTAATCAAAGTGTTCTCAACGAAATATGATTACAACTCTTGTCGTTAGCATTATTATGATATTACTCCGATGATTTTTGCTAGCATTGCTATAACTATTCTTACAGTAATATTATGATTATTGTCATTATGTTGGTTTAAGATAATTACTCAAAATAGTCATTCATATAGCTTCATTTTCCTTTTTTTTTTTTTTTTTTTTAAACCAAATACTTTGTATTCCATAAATTAAATGATCAAAGTTTCAAAATCATAAGTCACAATATTTCAGGTATTATCTTAAATTTATGTGAGTACTTTTTCTTATTGCTATCATTATGATTATAATCTTACTTTTTATTCGTCATTGCCATCATTATCATCATCTCAATCACTATTATGCTTACAATCATTCTAACATTGCTATGCATATTGTCATTATGTCAAACATTTCCACGATCATCATACTTGTTAGAATAAGAATAAAATTGTTTGAAATGATTTTATTTCTTATAACTAACAGGTGTTCAATAATAGTAACAGTAACCAATATTCGTTTTATATTTAAATTTTTTTTTTTGAAAAATTTTACTTCACCTATATTGATGTGATGAGAATACTACCTGTAATATATCATCAGTAGTTGTTTTCTTTCCTTCTCTTTCCTTTTTCCTTTCTTTTAAAAATTTTCATCATTATTTAGCAAAATTATATCATAAAACTTAGTTAAGAAATATGTAAATTTCATATTTTTAAATACTGTACTTAACAGAGACATTACTAGGCTACAAATATTTATATTCGAATTGATTTAAACAGTATTATCGATGATGAATTTGAAAAACAATCTGAAATATTTTTCTTATTTCTTTATTAGCTGGATCCGGCGGCGAGGAGCATGGCCGATCCAGCCAGTCTATATAAATAAGAATGTCAATGTCCGTTTGTACAAAAATCCTAGATCTTCGAAAGTTCGTAAACACGCGTCTTACCTGAATTAATTCAAAATCTTAGATACTGGAAAGTTCTTACCTATTGCTTTGAAATTCCGATACAATATTGCATTCGAATACGCGCATGTTTTTATACACGCGTTGCTATTTTTTATTATTATTTACTATTACTTATTACTCAATAATTATAAATCAATAATATCAATAAAACAAATCCAATGATAAATTTATTTACGTAAAAAAGAAGAAAACGATATAAAGGGAAAAAAACCTGAGTCGATACATTAAACCGTTCTCGTTGAAATCCCCATATAAGATAATAGAAAAGAGCGCCTTTGTTAGCGCATGATGATGGTGCGCTTTTGTTGCCGCACGAGGGTGATCGACATTGACCCTAGGTGAGGATTACAAAGGAATGACTAATTATTTATTATTATTCAGTATCCTTTATTATTATTATTTATTACTATTTATTATTCTTTATCGTTTATTTATTATTATTATTATTATTATTATTATTATTATTATTATTATTATTATTATTATTATTATTATTATTATTA
>JAOVVO010001129.1:0-16367 GCA_028564675.1 Onchocerca lupi | reverse complement strand
AAAATTAATTAACCGAAAAAAAAAAAAAAAAAAAAAAAAATTATAGAAAAAAAAAATATATATATACATATAACAAAGTATGACGAAAAAATTAAAAAAATTGGAACATTTTAAAATTCAAAATTCAAAATTTTTAAAATAGAAATCAATAAATTAAAAAATTCTTATAAATGAAAAAAAACAAAAACTTACATCAACATAAACGAAACTTTCATACGGAGATCCGGTTAGTTTCCAATTTGAATTGAAACTATTTCTTCGATTACGTGATAATTCACGTGATGATCCACGTTTTTTTCCCATTTTTGTGATAACTGTAAATTCATTTGAACTACTAGAAGTACTAGCACGACTACTACTTGCTCCTGACCAATGACGTGATCGTATTGGCGTATTTCTCAAGTTTTCTAGCGTCATCATCAATTTATCACCAAATAATCCACCTATTTCAGCCTGAAATATGATAACATAAAATATTCTTCTTTGAAAAAAAATTTGCAAAAAATTAAAATTATTAATAATTTTAATAATTAATTATGATATTTTCAATATTCCTCATTTCATTGAATTGATTTTATTTTTTCATACATTTTTTTTTCTTTTAAATATAATTGGGAAAATTTTTTTTAAATGGAAATTTGCATAGTTCCGAAAAAAATTTTTCGAAAATTTCAAACAAAATCTTAAAAATCTTTGACAGATCTTTGATTTATGTATTCAGAAAATATAAACACTAAAAGAGGAAAAAAAAGGAAAAAAAAATTAAATCAAATCAATATACGTTAACGTACGTGTAAAGAAGTGAAAACAAACCCTTAAACGTTTGTTACGTAAATTTTCTGTTTCTTTATTACCATCTTTGGATTGTAATCGTTTACGTTTAATTCCGTCATTTAGACGTGTAGAGTAGAAAACATTTTCTACCGGAAATGTATTAGCAATTGTAAAATTATTGTTCGCAAATTTTTCGGACTTTTTACGTTTTGAATTTTTAACAATTGATTTTTTGTTCGTTGATTTTTTTGCAGCCATTTTTATCGTAAAATTAGGACTGATAAGTTTAGTGGCAGATTTATCACTGATAATTGTAATCTTTGGTAGAGTAGATGAACGTAAAACACGTTTAGGACGATCTTCTTCTTCAAATTGTTTCAAAAGTTTCGGATCAAGTGATGGCGTAAGTGATCGTTGAAATGATTGATTTGTTGAAGATTCACGTGATGGAAAATCGTTTTCCTTAATTTTTGATTTTTTTTCTTGATCAATATTTTGATCACTAGAAATTCGATTTAAACATTCCGGTGATTTTTCATCGTATGATGGCGATGATTTTCTGCTGCATACGGTAGTATCATTTAATGAATATATATCGTTCTATAAAAAAGAAAGAATTAATTAACGATTGATTAATTGATCAAATAATTCGATTGATGTTATCAGAAATAAATCGTTAATTTCCATTCACAATATAAATTAGCCATCATTGCGTTCTTATCAAATTAATTATCACTTACGAAAACTAAAAAAGAAAAAAGCAAAATGATAAATAGATAACAAATGATAAATAATTCGATGATAATAACATATCAAATTCTTTTCATTGTAATTAATGTATGGGATTTAGAAAAATGAAAAAATTTTGTAGGAAAAAAATATTCAAAAAAAAAAAAAAAATGATTTTAAAAGTTATTCAAATTAAAAAAAAAAAAAAAAAAAATGAAATCATTAAAATACAAATTAAAAAAAAAAAAAAGGAATTAAAAACATTTGAATGTTATAAATCATCTTTACTATTCATTTCGGTTACCACAATATTTTCAAGTATCAAATCTTTGATTTTCAAATTTTTCAAGACATTAATCTAAATTTTACAAAGCGAAAATATGTAAAATTTATTTTCAAATATTTGAAACAATCCAAAATTTAGTATTTTTTTTTTTACAAAAAAAAACACTAATCATGGAAAGAAATTTTTTTCTATTAAAAAAAAAAAAATTGCAAATTATCAAAAAAAAAAAAAAAAAATGAAATTTTACGGGTTTTTGAAAAAAAAAAAAAAAAGATTGATCAATTATATGAAGAGGAAAGATAAATAAAAGAAAGAAAAATGATAAATCGAAAAAAAAAAAAAAAACAGAAAGCTATTTATATTTTTGCATTACTATAACAAAAATAATTACTTTTTAAAATTCTTCAAAAAAAAAAAAAAAAAAATCAATAATTCGTATCTTATAACATTTCATGCAGAAAAATATATAAAAATCATAAATTATTGATTATTCTGGCAATAATTTTATGTACATCGTTCAAATATCTTTCAATACAGATAAATAATTACCATTGATGATTGAATGAAATTCGAACTATTAAAATAAAATAAATTTTGACGAGAATAAACAAAAACAGAACAAAATTTATCGGATTTTTCAATAAATATTATTTCTTTTTTCTTTAAAATTCCGAAAAATTAATTAAAAATAAACTTTGTTTGGATGAAAATTAATTTTTAGAATTTATTCAAAATTATAAAAGTTATAAACATGGAAATTATAATGAATATTCATTAAAATTCCATTTCAATGAATGTTCAATAAAGATTGAAAGTAATCATTTAGGCGAATAATTTCAAATTAAAATTTAAATTAATGCAAGAAAATTTAATTAAAATCAGAAAAGCACGGTAAAGAAAGTAATAAATATTACAATGATGATAATAATAATAAATGTTCATTACACAAATTATACATTCTTTGATTTCAAATTTTTTTTTTTTTTTTTTTTAACTATAATAATTTCTTGAACTCAATTTTTGATAATCTAATTTTTCAATACAATATTATTCCGTTTTTTCTTTTTTTTTTTTTGAAATTTTTTAAAAAATTAACTGAAAATAAATCAAATTTGCTTAAATGAAAGTCAATTTTAAAATCATTCAGAATGATAAAAGTACAAAATGGAATTTATAATGAAAATGTCCATTTCAATTAAATATTCGTAATATAAAATTTTAATAGAATTTTGAATAAAATTAAATCACAATACATAATATATTCGATAAAATATGCTAAAACTTGGTCAATATAATTAAAATTGTAGTGATTAGAAAATAAATTGAATCAAGCTGGATTAAAATGAATAATTTTGCATCAAATTTCAATCATTGCCGAAAATTTAATTAAACTACGAGAAAGCAAAGATATCACAGTGATAATGATAATGATAATGATAATGATAATGATAAATGAAAAATACAAGTAGTTTGAATAAAAAAATTAAAAATATACGAAAAATGAAAATTCGACAAAAAATTTTTATCAAATTACTAGAATTTAAAACATCTAAAATTATTGATTTATTAGAAGAAATGGAGTGAGAAAAAATTTTAAAAAATATGCAAAACAAACAAATGAAAAAGAAACAAACATTTCTCTCGAGATTTTCATCAAAACAAGCGAAATTGTTGTTGAATCGATTAAAATCGATTTTTTTGCATAATAATAAATCCACTTGGCTAATTGCCTTATCGATTATCAATTACATTTTTAATTTTGTTTACTCAAAATTGAAAAATATGAATTTTTTTTTCTTCTTCCTTTACTAAAATCAAGTCAACAACATTAGTAACAATTGTAAACAAAAAAAGAAGAAAAAAATCCATAAATTAAGAAAAAAAAATCGATACATAAGATAAGAAATCTCTTTGAAAACTGATAGCTTTTAGATATCGATTTATTTTTAATTTATGAATTTTAAAACCAATTTACTAATTTTTATAGATAATAATAATGATAATGATCCATCATAATCAGGAATGGATCAAATGATAAATGTGATCATGATTAGGGATGATGTATTATTGATTAGAAAAAAATAAAATAAAATAAAGTGATAATAAACCATGATTAAGAATGATTAAAACCATTTTTGCTAATTTTTTTAGAAAATTATAAAGATAATTATGCAGCATAATCAGGAATGATCAGATTATAGTTATATGATCATGATTAGAGAGAAAATTAAATGATAATATAACATGATTAGAAAGAAATGAATGATGATTAATTGATAGAAATGCAGATAGTGATAATGATAATTATACATCATAATCAATAATAGATCAAATGATAATGTGATCATGATCAGAGGAACGAAGAAATGATGATATATTCATGATTAGGAAGGAATAAATGATGATTAATTGATAAAAATGATCAACTGTTTGGGAAAAAAAAAAGCATCTAAAAATGTAAAAATAACAGCCATCAATTTATAGCAATTTAAAGTTTAAAAATGATTCAAATGAAAGAGAGAGTGAGAGAGAGGGAAAATGAAAGAGAGAGAGAAAAAGTGATGAAAAATTTAATTTTCAGAAATAAAATCTAATAATCAATTTTGGAAAGCAAAAATTAATCGATATGATTATTATATATAAATTTTTGAAATAAATTAAAATTTAAGCTAATAGAAAAGTGTAAACTGTTTTTTTTTTCCTTTTTTGTTTTTTGAAAAATTGAATAAACAAAATTTTTTAATGCAATTTATCAAATTCGTTTTATATTGGCATGTGAAACGTCAGCAAAAATAAAGCTTCTAGGAAAAAAAAAAAGAAAGAAAAATGTCATTTTTCATTCTTAATTGATTTTTGATGACATTAAGATAGAAAATCTGACAAACTTTTTTTTTTTTTTTCCTTTCTATTCCTATTTTAGGAAATTTTTATAAAAAAAATTTTTCTTTTTGATAAATTGCACAAGAATTTTTTTTCTTTTATTTATTTATTCAATTTTTCAACAAATTTTTTTTCGTAAAATTGAAATATTTTTACATTTTTTTCAGTCTTTTAACTTAAATTTTCATTGATTTCAAAAAAAAAAAAAAGCGATTAATTATTTTCCTTTCCAAAATTGATCAATTCGATTCATCTTTTTTTTTTTTTTTTTTGGAAAATAAAATTCTCAAAAAAAAAAAAAAAGAAATTTAAAATCAAAAATCTAATCTGTTTGAAAATTATTTGTTAAATTTTTGATTTGATTAAAAAAGTAAAAGTTTTATTTGAGAATGTTTAGAATGATATATTGATAATATTCATTCCATGAAATTCGGATGAAAAGAGAGAAAATTACCATCCAGAATATATAATGATAAATTTCTCTCTTTCTTCTTTTTCCCTCTTTCTCTCTCTCTCTCTCCTTCTCCTTCTCTCTCCCTCTCTCTTTAATCAGAAAACAAATGAATGAAGAAAAAAAAAAAGCGAAAAGATAAGAAAATGTGATAAGCAAATCAACTACGAAATAAAACATCATTTAAAAAAGTTTATAAACTTATTCGTTTCATTTTAAAATTTAATTGACAAAACTTTTTTTTTTTTTACTTCTTATTTTTTAGTAAATATGAGAGCGATTAAATTGATCCATATACTAGGCAAGAAAAACATAAACAACTAAAATTTTCGCAATATCGCGGTATTTTTATTAAAGATCAAAGATTACACCCATTTCGATTCATCTAACATCAACAATATAATTGAATAAATGAGATCATCGTCATCATTATTTCATCATCATCATCATCATCATCATCATTATTATTTCGTCATCATCATCATCATCATCATCATTACCATCATCATTTCATCATCATTTCATCATCATCATCATCACCATCATCATTCCATCATTACCATCATTACCATCATCATTTCATTATCATCATCATTATTTCGCCATCAACATCATTTCGTCATCATCATCATTACCATCATTTCATTATCATTATCATCACTTCATTATCATCATCATCATCATCATCATCATCACCATTATCATTTCATTATCATCATCATTATTTCGTCATCATCATGATCATCCATATCTCCGTTTCATTTAACCTTCTTCCATCATCTTACCCTATCTTATCTTCCCTAACTAACTCTTTCCCCGTTGATCTTTCCGTTAATTTTTTTTTTTTTTTTTTTATCATACACGAACTTTTACAAATTAATTAATGAAATAGCAATAGAATTTATAATGACAAGACAAATATAAGACAAATTTGAATATTTAAAATTAATTATGAAACTTGTCAAACTTTTCAAATAATAAATTAAAACTGAATCAATTCCACTTTTTTTTCTTTATATCATTTTTTTTTTGTTCTGATAATTCGATCAATTAAAATAGAAATTTAATCAGTCAAATTTGACTTAATATATTAAGTTAAATTTAAGTTAGTTTTAATATTTAATTATTTGAATATCAAAATATTCTGCCGCAAATTCATCACTTATTTCAGTAAATGATAGTAATATTTTATGGTATATATTTGTAGTAACTTTGACAAATAAAAAGATATCCAATACAATTCGACGTGGACATGACGTGACATAACGTGACGCGACGTGATAATTAATTGCCCTAAAAAACCATAAAATGTCTTTTTTTTTTTCCTTTTTCTTCTCTTTTTTTTTCCAGTAAAATTTACAACAAAAAAAAAAAAAAAAAATGAAAATAAAATTCGAAAGAATTAATTTTTAAAATGGCAGAAAAATAGTAAACAACTTAATAGTAAAATTTCTTTATACTAATAAGAAAAAAAAGAAAAAATTCATATTTTTATGATTATAAAATTATTCAAATTATTTTACATGATTAGTATGAAATATTTTCGTAAATTGATTGATAATAATCTTATGCTTGCATATCAAGGATATTAGTATATTACTATTACGATGACGTATTGATAACTGATAACATTATCAATTTTACATTGGCATTTCTAATCGAATATAATAACTACAATTATCAAATAATACTATCTGGTAAGAAGAGAATAACTAAACTGCCTACTATTAAATTAAAAAAACAAAAAAAAAAAAAAAAAAAAACCTGAAAAATTTTATAATTCCATGGAAGAAAGAAAGAAAATATACATATATAAGAATTTTCAAATTTCTTAGATCCTTTTTATTCTTGCCGATCAAAGATTAACAACGATCTGGGTGGCATTATTGATAAAAAAAAAAAAAAAAGTATTTTCACATTAACATGATCAACAAGAATTTGTGAACAATTCAAATATTAATCAGTATAATATTTTTACGATCAACGATCAATATAGATCAATAAAAATCGGCAAATATTTCTGATTTAAATCAGTAAAACGGATTTTCCCATTAGCTGAATTAATCAAGAATAATTTATCATTTTTTCTTTGATAATTTGTTAAAGTTTATCCGAAGAATTATCATTATCATATTCAAATACATAAATATAGCAGTTATCATCTGAAAATCTCCGAAAATCATCATTTTAAAATAATCAATAACAATTTTCATGTTTTAGCTATTTTGTGGAAAAAAAAAGGACAAAAAAAAAAAGCCGAAAAAAAAAATTGGAAGAATTTAGCGAAAGAAGAAAAATTTCAAATAAAAACAAAAAATGTTTGAAATAAATTTGATAATTATTTATAGAAGCGATACAATATATTCTACTCAAATATTTATGAATTTAAGCAAATGTTAATAAGAAAATAAGACAAATAATTTCAAATTTTAGCAAAATTTAAGCATTAAAACAATTTCAAAAAAATTTAAGTATGCATAAATTCATGCATTTGAAAATTACATTTTTTTTGTCAAATTTCGATGATTTAGGAAGGAAAAAAAAAATAAAAGAAATATATCTTTACAGAATTACATGTATAATTTTTATTGCAAAATTAAAAAGTTAAACGATTAAAACTCCCATTAAATTAATATAATTCTGACGATTTTTTTTTTTTTTTTTTTTTTTGTTGTTGTGATTTAGAAAACTTGAAAAAGGAAAAAAATTAAATTTTAAATAAAAAAAAGAAAGCAAACCTCTTCTCGTGGTACTTCAACTTCTGTACTATTATCATCTTTTACATCAATTTCATCGCGTTCCGGTTTATCACTGATACTGGATGTTGTTGTAGAATTCGAAAATAAAGTTTCAATTTTTGTAAAATCAAATGCAGGTGTTTCCGGTATTGTTGTCATTTTTCGAGATTTCATCGAAGTTTCCTCATCTGGTTTATTGTATCTAAAAAAAAAAAAAAAAAAAAAAAAAAAAAAAAAAAAAAAAAAAAAAAATAAATGATATATATTTTTCAAATTCAAATATATTTTTAATTTTAATAATTTTCTTTATTAATTTATTAATTATACTAATTTTATAATCAATTGATATTAAAACAAAAATATATTCATTCCGAATTGGAATATTCAGCAAAAGGTAAATAATATTATATATAAGGAATTTTAATTTAGAAGTAAAAAAAAAAGGCCATAATATTCTTTAATAATAAATAAATCAATAAAGAAAATTATAATCTAAAAAAAAAGCCAAAATAATAATAAATATATTAAAAATTAATGAATTTTTAAATATGACACATGCTATTTAATCAAATATGACATATTCTATTAATTAGTAATTAGTAATTATGTTTGAGAATAGAAAATCAAGTAATCCATTTATTTGAATTAAATTTTATCATTATTTAAAGGCCATCATTTATCAAGAAAAAAAAATCACTGAAGAATATAATTTAAAATTATGAAGCTAATAATTAATAATCAATTATATTTTTATTCATATTATTGATAAATTTGATCGAAGATAATAAATGATTTCGAAAATCATGAAAAAATCGAAAAAAAAAACAGACATTCAGATAATTTAAATCAATAGTGATAAGATAATTAAGACAGAATTGAATTTAAATGATTTAAATTATGATAATTTATCAACTGTTATCAAAATAATCTATGAATTATTATCATAATAATCTATTAGCTATAATCATAATAATTTATCAGTTATGTATCTATAACGGTTAATTTGAATATTTACGATTACTAATATGTATTAAAATCTATTTTGAGATAATTAATCAAAGAATTTCAATAATTCTCTGATTGATAAAAAAAAAAGAAAGAACTATGATAATTTCTAATCGTAAATATCTTTTTTGAAAAATTTAATTTTACTTCAACATATTTGCTAAAAAAATTAAAATTCCAACTGAATTGACTGAATTAACTTAAATGAAAAATGAATCCTTTCATTTAGGAAATGAAATGAATGAAAAAATGATTAATTAAATTAAAAATTAAATATTATACTAAATTACTTTTTTCAAAAAAAAAAAAAAAAAAAAAAATGAAACAAAATAAAATAATTTTCAATAAAATTGAAAATTATGAAAAAAATTTTTTACAAAATAATCGCTTCCTTACCTATTTGTATCAATAATTGGTTGTTTAGTTAGTTGAACAACATCAGTCCAATCTGATATTGTTGGTTCATTTGTTAATTGTAATTCATTCTTATCATTTTCATCAATAAATATAAATTGTTCTTTATTCTGTTCCAATTGATTTTGTTCCATTGTGATATTTTGTTCCGGTGTTATCAATAAATTTGGAGTGATATTAACAGTTACTGGAATTGTTGTTTTTGTTGTTGTTGTTGTTGTTGTTGTTGCTGTTGGTGTTGTTATCATCATTTTCTTCTTCACGTTTTAAACTTCTTCTTCTTCTTCTTTTTTTCTTTTGCTTTTTATTGACTAGAAAAAAATAAATAAATAAAGAATAAAAAATTTCGAAATAATTTAGCAAAAAAAAAAAAAAGAAATTTTCAAATTCAAACAACGAACAGAAAAAAAAACACACGCAATATGAAAATAAAAAAAGAATTTTTGTTTTTTTTTTTTTTTGTTTTTAATGGAAATTAAATTTAGAAATTAAAAAAAAAAAATTCAAATTTTAATAGTTATAATTATTTTTGTAACAAAAAAAAAATCTTCAATTATCATTTTTTAGATAAATTGAAAATTTTTTTTTTTTTTTTTGAAAAAAAAATTTGGATTAAAAGAAAAAAATCGTTTATCATCTAAAACACATAAACATATTGAATCTATCGATACTATTTTAATTTTTTTTTTTTTTTTATAGAATTTTAAAATTATCAATTCATATCAATTTAAAATTTTATTTGGAAAATTTGAAAAAAAAAAAAATTTTTTTTCTTATCACCTAAACAAACACAATATAATCATTGAATAAACTGAAAGAGAGAGAGAGAGAGAGAGAGAGAGAGAGAGGGGGAGAGAGAGAGGGAGAGAGAGAGTAATGAAAAAAAAAAAAATATTTGATCGAAATAATGGCAATGAAAAATAATAGCCTTTTCAAAAAAAAAAAAAAGGCTTATCCCAAAACTATTGAATCAATTTTAGTAGTCAGCAAAATGAAAATTTTGGAAGAAAAAAAAAAAAAAAAAACCAGATTGATGTACAAATAACAATATTTTTATTTTCTTCAAATAAAAAGTTTTCTTTTCTTTCTTTTTTTTTTTTAAATTACAATAAATTCATTAGCTATAATTATTTTATTCTACCTAAATATGTAAATTTCTTATTTGTATTAACTTAAAATTAGCATTAAATGATATGATTACAAATAATTAATTAGCAGTTTTACTTTTAAATTAAATATTAAATGCAAAAATTTTAAATTATATTAAATTTTTCGAAAATTATTCTCCAGTATTTAAGAGAAATAAGGCATTAATCATCAAATTAGCTATAATTATTTTATTCTACCTAAATATGCAAATTTCTTATTTGTATTAACTTAAAATTAGCATTAAATGATATGATTACAAATAATTAATTAGCAGTTTTACTTTTAAATTAATATTAAATACAAAATTTTAAATCATATTAAATTTTTCGAAAATTATTCCCCAGTATTTAAGAGAAATAAGGCATTAATCATCAAATTAGCTATAATTATTTCATTCTATCTATTCGTATTAATTTAAATTAGCATTAAATAAAATGATAAAAATTAAAGATAGTAGTGGATTAATTAGTAGCAGTTAATTAGTAATAGATTTGTTGGAATAATCGAGCAAATATTGGAAATATGAAAATATCCGCAAAAATAATCATGATATTTTTGTATTAATTTTATTAGAATATCATGATTTTAACAATGTGAATTTGTAATAATTGTTTCATAATTCATAAATTATACAAACTGAAAATTCAAATTCAAATATTCTGTGAACAGTAAAGAAAATAAAAATTTTGAAGAAAGCACGATTGACAAACAAAAATTTTTTACTCCAAAATAACATTCTTTCAAATGACAGTTTTATTTTTAAATTAATTTTAAATGTAAATTTAAAATTATATCACATTTCGAAAATTATATACATATTATCTATATCGATTAGTTTTTTTTTTTTTTTTTTTTTTTTTTTTTTTTTTTTTTTTTTTTTTGAAAGAATAATTTGAAATCAAAGAGAGAAAAAAGAAGAAAGAAAAAAGAGAAAAGAAAAATAAATTTAGAATATAATTTTTAGCAATTTTTATCAATCATTTGATAATGTCATGCAAAAATTTTATTAAATTTTTTTTCTTTTTTGAATTTCAATAAGAATTTTACTGAACGGATAAATGGATGTGTCAGATTTTGTTTGAAATAAAAATTGAAATTTAATTAAAAATTATAAAAAAATGAAGATAACATATTTGTGTTAGTTTGCAACAAAAAAAGAAATATTAAAAAAGATAATAACGAATAAAATATGCGAAATAATCATAAAAAGGAAATTGATTTAAATTTTTAATATAAAATTCTTTAATAATATTTAAAAATTTTAGCTTGAAAAAATTATTTGAATTATAATATGAAAAAGTTAGACAATTTATAAATTAAGATTAATTAATTGATAATAATTAGCAAATTATTTCAAATTATTTATTTTTTTAACAAATTTATCTTTTTGTTTTCAATCTTACATAAATATTTCTTCACATTTCCTTTCATATTTCACCGTTATTGCATTTCGAAAATTCTTATTTATCGATAATAATTTTATAGTTGGAAAAAAAAAAAACTTTTTAATTTTAAAACTAAAAAAATGAATTAATGAAAATTCTAATATATAATTAATAAAAAAAGAAATTTTTTTCGGGAAAAATCTTGAAAAACAAAGAAAAGATTAATAAAAATTTCTAATTCACTAACTTGTTTTTTAATTTTAAGATAAATGATTAATTTTTACAATAATTATTTTTAAAAAAAAATCTGAAAGAAACAAAAACAAAAAAAGATTAATAAAAATTTCACTAATTAGCTTTTTAATTTTAAGAAAAAAGATTTAATTTTGAGAGTAAAAATGAATTAATGAAATTTCTATTATATAATTATTTTAAAAAATTGTTTATAAAATAGTCCTAACTTTTCCATACTTATAATTTAAATAATTTTTTTTAAACTAAAAATTTAAATAAGAATAAAGAATGTTATATTGAAAAAGCAAAAAAGATTGATAAAAATTTCATCAATTAATTTCTTAATTATAAAATAAAAAGATTTAATCTTCAAAATTAGAAAAATGAATGAATTGAAATTTTTATCGAATTATTAAAAAATTATTAAAAAAAAATTTTAAAAACCAAAAGAATTTTTAAAAAAATTTCGCTAAATTTATCTTTCAATCAAAAAAGTGATGGAAACAAACAATAAATGTAACGAATCGTACAAAAATTGGTGCTGCTATAATTTGAGATGATAATGATGATGATGATGATGATGATAATGATAATGATGATGATAATGATAATAATGATGATGATGATGATGATGATAATGATGATAGAAGAGTTGAAAGGGACCGAGTATGATGATGTCAACTAAGCAAAAAGAAGGGGACAAATGAGGGGGAGGGAGGAACGGTTCATAAGAGGACAAAGAAAGTTTGCTTTCTTTCGGCATCACCACATTTCTCTTATTTTCTAATACATATATATATATATTCTATACGGATTTGTGATAATTAATATAAATATCATAATTAATATAAATATCATAATTAATAAAATATCATAATTAATAAAATATCATAATTAATATAAATATCATAGTTAATAAAATACCATAATTAATATAAATATCATAATTAATATAAATATCATAATTAATAAAATATCATAATTAATAAAATATCATAATTAATATAAATATCATGATTAATATAAATATCATAATTAATAAAATATCACAATTAACAAAATATCATAATTAATATAAATATCATAATTAATCTATTATAAATAATAAATCATCCATCTATAAAAATAAAAATATAAGTGTTGTTGATTTGTTCAAAATCTTAAATATTCAAAAATTTTTTCACCCATTACTTTGAAATTTTGAAATAATGTTGCATTCGAATAGGAGTGCATGTTTATATATAGATATATTTAGTTTTTTTTGTTTTTTTTTACCTGTCACACCGATGAACAGGTAAAGTACGTATAATAATTAATATACATATTATAATTAACATAATTAATACCTATAATAATATATATATATCATAATTAAGATAATTAATATCTATAACAATTAATATATATGTCATAATTAAACACAATTAATATCTATTGTAATTAGTATAAATATCATAATTAACTAATTGAAAATTTAAGATTTTTTTACAATAATAAGTCTGCTTGACGAATTATTTTACTCATAAATAATCGTTATTGAATATGTAATTAAAATTCATTAACAATTCATCCTTAAATATTATCTTTTATTAATTCAAAATATTAATCATTTTGATTAAAATCTCTTATCTTGTAATTGATCAATATTTACTTAAATTCGTATAATTATCACACATCTAAAAAAAAAAACTTTGTAAAATGATAAATGATTTTTTTTTTTTGATAATATATCAAAATCGTATATAATTATGATTATTATTATTTTCACCATAATTCTTATGATTAAATCTTTTTTTTTCTTTAAATATTATTGAGTGAAATTAAATTATAACTTTTAAATTATAATTAAAATTATATCTAATATTTATTACTTAATCGATGTATTATTATTATTATTATTATTACTATAGATGTTCTATTTGTTATCAAAATTTTATAAAAGATGACATTGTTTTAATTAAATTTTTTTTTCTAAAATATATTCTTAAAAAAAAAAAAAAATTGTTAAAAAATAAAATGAAGAAATTCGATATTATGCATAATAAGCTATTTATTGGAAAGATGACGAGAAGGGATTATTTTGATGCGAAAAAAAAAATTGTCCTTTCAATCTCATCTCAAGTTTTCAATAATAGATAAAAGGTTAGTTATTCTTTTTAAAAAAAAGAAAAAAAAAGATAGGAAAAATTTATAGATCAAAGATCATAAAGATTTTCAATTTTCAAATTTAAGCATAAATGAACGCTAAAAGAGAGTGAAAATTTTTTCAAATTTTAACTATTCTTCTTTTCTTCTTTTTTTTATCTTTTATTTTTTTATCTATTTATTTTTTTTTTTCATAAGAAGAGTAAGAGAAAGAATAAATCTAAGTTTCCTTTTTTTTTTTTTTTTTCTTCTAAGTTGGTAAAAATTCAAAAAAAAAAAAGTCTGAATTTATAAATTTTAAAATCGAAATTACCAAAGAAATTTTTTAATTGAATATAATCAAAGCAATATTTTTTTAATGATGATTTATTTACAATACAAATTGCTTAATTTTATTTATTTATTAATTCCCTAATAAAATTTATATGTAATTAATTGTTTCTAATTATTTTTTTTTCCAAAATATTTTATAATTGTTCTTTTACTTTTTTTTCTTTCAAAATATTTTGATATTTTAGTATAATTCAATTTAAAATTTTCGTAATTTAAATACTTTTCAATAATCGATTATATGGAAAAGAATAATAAGAAATGCATAAAATTCATGACATTTTTTTTGTCGTTATTTTAAAGACAAAAAAAAAAAAAAAAAAAAAAAAAAGAAAATAGAATTTTACAATAATAAATACGAATTATTATTATTAAATTTTTATTCGCAAAAATTAAAATTTTTCGAATATTTCATTTTTTTCTTTTTCTCAAACATTTCAATGCATAAAAAATTAATTTTAGTAAAATTGATAGCTTTTCAACAATTTATTTCTTTAATTATCACATATTTCATACTTATTTTTCGTCTTTCCTTCTATCCTATTATTTTCTTATCTTACATACCCATCCGATCGATGATAGCAAAATAATAAATTTTAGTGATAAACAAAAAGTACAAAATTTTAAATTTCCAAAAAAACAAAAAAATTTTTTTCATTTTTCTAATTTTTTATTCTTTATTTATTTATTTTTTTTTTTTTTTGAAGACACAATAGAGCAACACGTAAATAAAAAATAATCTAAAAATTTTTAAGAAAAGGGAATATATTAAATGAAATAGATATGATAATTAAAAATTCACAGTTAAAATTTAAATTAAAAATTAGAAATTAAAATTTTTTTTAAAAAAAAAAAGTTAAAATTTAAACAAAAAAATTTTTTTTTTTTTGAATAAAAATTACTAAAATAATCACGGTAATTTATTGTTAAATGCAAAAATTTCTCTAAAAGAAAAAAAAGTTGAAATTAAAAAAATTTTTTTTTTAGAATAAAAATTACTAAAATAATTATGATAATTTATGTTATATGAAAAATTACAAAAAAAATTAATCGAATTAAATTTTTTTTACAGTTTCATTTTATTTATTGATTTTTCTTCTTCACTATTTGCCTTTTTCTTTTTCTTCATATTTTTATATTAATTTTAACAAATATCGAAATATTAATATAGCATTTTAAATTATTATCACAATGTTGAAAATTTGTCCTAATTAGAAACAGAAAAAAAAAAGAAAGTTAGGAAGTTGTTTTTTACAAATTTTTTTATTTTCCTTTTTTTTTTTTTTTTTTTAAATATTTGTTTTAAACTAATAAACTAATCTTATTTCTGTCACGAAAAAAGAAAAAAACAAGCTAGCAACATATTTCAATCCGAAAAAAATGTTAGCAATTTAATTAATTAATTTATTTCTTGTTAGAATCAAATAATTGAATTATAACCTTAGCTTATTTTTGTTTCTAAACTTTCCAATAATTAGTTTGAAATAAATTGAAATAATAATTATAACATTTTGTTATTTCTGAATAATTAATTTGATAAATTATAAATCATTTTAGTAATTTGAAATGTCGATCTTCACTTTTTTTTTTAATATTACAGTAACTAATTTGATAAATCATGAAAAACTTCAGAATAAGAATATTAATTACAATATTTTTTTTTTAATTTTATAATAATTAATTTGACAAATTTGATTTAATTTTAACATGAATAAATTGAGTATGATTTTTCTGTAAATAACTTTGTTATGATTCATACTTATTTTGATAAAAAAACCTTTCCCAGAATACTGTAAATTTTATGCCATTCAAAAAAAAAAAAAAAAAAAAAAAAAAAATTTTTTAAT
>JAOVVO010001128.1:0-16371 GCA_028564675.1 Onchocerca lupi | reverse complement strand
CAAGGAGAAGAACGATGACCTTTTGATGATTCAGTGGAAGAGAAACGATGAGCCAGTAAGTTCATCTGTACCTTCTTGTTTTTTTTTTTTTTTTTTTTTGCTTTATTATTTTTCTTTTTTTTTCCTTTCTTTTTAACATATCTTAGAAATTTATTTAAAAATTTCAGGAAGGTATGGTAAAAGTTTCAATATTTATCATTAATAGCTTACTTTTAAAAATTGATGCTACTAATTGAAAGAATTTGAGTAATCTCCACAAGTTTAAGCTATTCATTTTGTGACAATGAATTTTGAATTATAAATTTGAATGTTAAATTTCACAGAAATATCAATAATAATATAAATCGAAAGAGTAAACTTTAAAATTTTAAAAAGCGATGAAATATCCAAAAGAAAAGCTAATTCTTTCTTTATCAATAAATCATAATCTCATTCGTTATTATAATATTCATCAATCCATTTCTTAATCAAAATACAAAATCAAACTTCATTATTACTTTCAGTATTTGAAACTTAACAGATTTATCTATTTAAGGATCAGTTTAACATTTCATACTGTCACTATGAATAAAACCTTTTTTTTTTTTTTTTTTTTTTTTTTCTAACAAATGATAGAAGAAGCAATGATGATTTTCTAGTTTTTGTGCAGCAGTTTTCAAATGCTTTCGTAAAAAAACTAATACTGCTAGCTTATTTGAATGAAATAGTACTGATAATGCATTCAAATCCAATCAATCATTCACAAAAGTTTTAATTTTTCTTTCTCTTTTCACATTCTCCTAAGCTTTATCTTTTCACATCTCATTAATTATCTTTTATTTTTTATTTTCTTGAATAATAGATTGATCATATGCGGATATGTAATATATCATTTCAATCAGTGTTTATCGAAATGATTGAAATAAAAGCTATGCCACTTAGATAACATTTGAAAAAAAAAAAGGCATCCAATTTTGTGAGCTAAATAAATTTGAATATTTTATATTCCATAACAAAAATTTTAGTCCAATGAAAAAAAAATTCATATGTATTTTTTGATTTTAATTAATTAATATTATGATTGTAAAAGTTATCTTGAGAATAATTAAAAAGAAAAGAAACGAGATGTTTTGAGAATTTGGGAAAAGGATGATATTAAACAGATAATATATCTTCGTCTTAAAAGAAGAAATAGGGGAGTAAAAAGAAAAATTATTTATTATAAATAGAAAATAAAAATTTGACAATTCAATATTTGAAAAAAAATAGGAAATTTATCTGGTGTTTAATTTGATATCATGGATCACAGTTGCACTTTTCCTGCATTATATTTGTGGCTAAGAAATTCCAAGAAAATGAATAATGCAATTATTTGTTAATTTTAAATTTAATTATTGTTATTTTTCTTCCTACTTCTTATTTTCAATGAAAATGTTGGATATTTAATAACTTGTATACTTGAGGCAGAAATCAAAGTTTATGCTACATAACCGCTTTGAGGTCATACAAAGGTCAATGCTATAAAACGATCTTGGAGTCTTAGGTCATTACTTTATAATAATAATGAGCTTAAAAGCTAATGATCTGTAGAAATATTAAGTTTAAAATAGCATACTATTGAGCTCATGAATTAATTTATAAAATAACAAGTGAATATGAAAATGTTGTGCTAAAGTTGAAAATTATTTGTCTTGTTCTATTTGGAACTAAGCATACTTTGGCGCTTTTGTTCTGAAATGCCATAATTAATCTATATTCTTGAAGATTGGATTTGATTTCAACAATCGCTTCAAATTAGCCCGATCAGATCGTGAGCTGAAAATTCGTAATCCGCAACTATCTGATGGTGGAATATATCAATGCCAAGTGGTTAATGGATTTGGACATCGGGAATTGAATTTTACCGTAACTTTTTACGATCCAGCAATGGAGAATGATCAAAATACTGACAGCACACTTACGCTCACCACTAATGGTAATTTATTTTAATTACTCAACTCAAATTGAATTCATATCTTGTGATGATATATATTCCAATCAGAATTTGAAATTTTAATTTGAAATTCGAGTGAATGCTGAGAATTGATGCATTGTTGAAAAGAAATGGCAGTCAGTTGGAACTAATTTTTATTTATGACTGAGAAGGGAAGAAATGATGTTACAATTCGAGAGATAAATGGAGAATGAGAAAATCAGTAAATAACCACACATCGTAATTGAGACAGTGATTGAGAGTTATTGCTTTGAAAGGACAATAACGATTGATAAAGTTTTGCGGAAATGCTTGAAAAAATTTAGAAATCATTAACCCATTATGTTGAAATTATGAGTGGAAGCATTTCCTAATTAGGCAAGTAAAAAAGCGAATTTCCGTTGAGAGTTCTGATATTTAAAGTTGAACAATTTCTTGAATTATTTGATGGAATTTATATAATATGGAAAGATAGAATTCAAAAAATAGATTAAAATCATTACTGATTCCATAAAATTGAAAAAGCAAGTGAAATTTTTGAAGTTAAATTCTCGGTTAAAAAAAAATTCTATTATTGTTTTTCCATCATAATCATTGACAATTTTTTCAATCCCCATATATTTTTATTAAATTAGATGAATATGATGGAAAAATGAGTTTGAAATTTGATGGATTCAGATTTTGCTTAGTTATTTGTTTGAAAAGATCAATTGCAGCATCTCCACCAATGTGGAAAAACGAAACGGAAATTCGAAATTGGATGATAAATCCTGTAAGGATAACAATTGGTGGAGCTTTATTGCTAAAATGCCCAGCTAAAGGAAATCCATTGCCACATATTACTTGGCTACGAGATGGCAAAGTTTTAGAACGAGGTATTAATATGAAAATGAAATATGATTACTGCTCGTTATCAATCATTTCTTAAACTTTTATTATTATTTATTTTTTTTAAAGCTGAAAAAAAATCATAATTCTCATTTATCAATCGAATCATTATAATAAAAAATTATCCATGCATTTTTTAAATGATAATTTTAAAAATTTTGCAAAACTTCAGAAATTACTTATCATTATTCTTCGGCGATACTTTATCTAAGCGATGTACAACCTAGCGAAGGTGGTAAATATGTATGTAAAGTAGAAAACGAACATGGCAGTATCGAAGCGTCATTTCACGTTTACGTGGAAAATTTCTTCGAAGGTTTAGACGGTGAAAGTTGGTCCATTGATCAGACTAATGCACAACTTTATCCAGTCATTGATGAACCTTTTAATAATACTGTTCGAGTTGGTCGTACTGCTCAATTTCAATGTAAAGTAAAGAATCAACAACAACCACTTATTAAGGTATCATTATTTTTACGTTTAAACATAATACAATTAATTTGATACTATTTCCAATATCAATTCATTATCGTTATTCTGATGTTGTTGAGATTTATCAATAGTACTGTTATCCAAATTAGCATCACTTCAGATTCTGATTTTAGTTCAAGTGATATTGGCTTAAAGATGAATGTTGGCGTCTGTATTCAGACCATTCTTTCAGCTTTAAAAATTAGTGATGAAGTTGAAAATTTTTCATGAACCGTTGTGAAAACACCGATAACTAAATCAGCATAAATAATCATTTAACAGTTTGAAACGCTTGTACAAAATACGAGTGATAAAGTATTAATCATATTACAGAAATATAATTGAAACTTGCTGCTTAATGAATTTTTTTTTTTTCTCGTAATTTTAGTGGTTAAAACGGGTGGAAGATCCGAATGCAATTCGTCAAACAAATGCTAACGCAACATTAATTCATGCAAATAACATGCATCTTTTACTGTTGGAAAAGCCGGAAACAAGTGCTGAATTATCAGATGATATAAGCCTAAATAGGCTTATCATTCCAAATGTACGATATGAGCATTCTGGCACATATCTTTGTGTAGTAACAAATGCACATGGTGATATCGCTTATCGATCAGCTTATCTTCATGTTATTGCAAGTTAGTTCTTACAAATTTTCATATTTTTGTTTTTAAATTTTAATGCATTTAAGTTTTACTGTTATATTGGCTAATGATTTATTGATCCTTCATTAATAACAATATTAGTGTGGCCAAGTGTAAATAAAAAAAAAAAAAAAAAAAGAAAAAACCAACCAATCGATAAGTTTTCTAAGTGAATAAATTATTTTTCAGGATCGGATCATGGAGAATTATCGAATCTTTATTTTTATGGTGGTTTATTGGTGCTAATTGTTGTATTTACATTAATAACTTACGCTGTTCACTTCTTACGGAAGAATCAGGCTGCTAAAAACACTGAATCAACGCAAGGTATCACAAATATTCGGTATTCATTTTCATTAAGGCCTCCACCTCCGAATGTTCCACCGCCGAAAGCTCCAGCATTATCTTCTGAACGACAACAATTAATGCCAAATAATCAGCCTTACGATCGCTATGCCGTAAATTCAACAGCAGCAACATATTATCCACAATTTGCTACTCCAGATAAAAAGTTGCAAAAGTAAGTAACTATTGTTATCCATCTTTTTTTTGCCATAAATTAAGTTATTTAAATATTATACTTTAGTTTACTGAATCAAATTAAAATGAAATTGATGGATTTAAATTAAAAATAAAATTCTTCAAAGAAATCTTTTGATAGTAGAAAGATTAGCAGAAAACTTAGAAATACAAAATCATATCATTGAGAGAAATGAGGAAACACTATATCGATAATGATGAAAGAATCTTAGCAGCTGATTATGAAGAGAAAATGAGAAGTGAAATTTAAAAAAATTTAGAAAATCAAAAAATTGAAATTAATTGGAGAAAAAATGTTTATCAAATTTTCAAGTTCGTTTTATTTCAGAATAATAACTGAAAGTGGTACACGTCCAACACCTATCCGACGTACAAATGGTGGTGATACGAAATATCGATTAAAAGATGATTACATAAGTTCACCTAAATGGGTACATGCTAAAGGTGATAATATTGAAGTTGAAATGGACCAAAATTTATTAAAAAATCGATCTACTCATTGTCATAATCCGGTATCAATAGCATACGGTCGAATTGATAATATTGATCGACAGCAACAAAAATCTTTCCTTACCGTTGATAATTTACAAAAAAGGTGATTGATCTGAAGATTGATTAAAATGCATAATTAATAATATTCCAGAAAAGTTTAGCATTTTTGTGTATAGTACTAGGTTTTTCTCTTGCTGTGAAATAAAAATTTTTTTGTTTGTTTGTTTGTTTATTTCTTTTTTCCTGCATGAGCTTTGATCCCATTGTTTTCTTTTTTTCTTCGTATATCATGATTTGTTAACGAGTTGTTTAAATGTATTTCTAAATTTAATTCAATTCTTAGTCTGTAAATTTTTGCGATAATTGTCACAATAATTTTGACAGTCTACAAATCATATATCCATGATGATTATTTTTTAAGTGATTTTGAAGGAAATAGTATTTTTCGAATTTCGATATATGAATTTTGTAGGTTATTGATTTGTATAAAACAGTTTCTAAAATCATATATATATATTTGTAAAGGATGACAGGAAAGTGATTTCTGCTCATGTATAGCTTATTTTTTTAAGTGATAAATTAATATGAAGACTTGGAAATTGATTTTGGTTATTATTGATATAATTTTATACATCAGTTTTGATTAAATTTCAGATTGAATTTAAGACATCAACAAAAAGTCTGGAATATTTAGAATTTCATTCTTTTTTTCCCCAAAAATTTTAGGATCATTTAAATTTTCATTGGGAAAAAAAAAACACTTAAAACATGCCTCGGTTATCATAAAAATAGTTCATTCATTTGATGGTCTAATTCTATTGCTATGAATCAATTCTCTCAGCAACGAAATTTACTTGTTATCAGCTATCAGACAATTCCAATTTCATTTAGTTTGTGATTAGATCTTTGCTATTTAGACAGAAAACTGATTTTCTGATTTTCTTAAAATGTTAATATTTATTATGGAAATTCCTTGTTCTTTATATTTATGCAAAATAATGACTAATTATAATTATTTCGAGAAAATTCCTTTTTTTATTTTGTTAATGTACAATGAGCTTAGTATTTTTTCCCCTGCTCCTTTGCTGTTTTCATGCGTGTATATGCTATGAATATTTGATTTATTTCAATTAGATATATAAAATAATTTGAATTAGATGAAATATTATTATGCAATTCCAATTTTAATTTCAGTATTTATTTTTGTTTCTTAGTGTAAAAACCAAACGACAAATGGATTGAAAAGTATGCATTTTATTTTTCTCTCATCCTTGCTATGTCTGTTTTGTTTTTTTGTTTTTTTTGTTTTGTTTTTCAAATTGTTTTCATCGGCAAGTTTTTGAAATTTTGTCCAAATAACAATGAAATAAATCTTGGATCCTGAATAAAAAAAGTATTTGAGACAGATCGATTGCAAAAGAGCATTGCTTTCATTAAATTAGGTTTTACTGTTTCATATTTTTTGAGTATCTTACAGATCGAAATCAGTTAATTTTCATAAATTTGATGAAAAATTACCTTATAAATTGAATTTAGTTAATTTTCATAAATTTGATGAAAAATCTTGCTGCTAAAAATTGGAAATAACTGAATTTACATACTTAGTTTATTGTTCTTAGATTTATTTAATTTTTAATACATTTAAAATGATCATACTAATGGTTCATATTATTTACATAATAGAATAAATGAGATTTTAGAAAAGTAAATACTTAATGTTTCTTTTTTTTTTTCTTTTTTTAACAAACCTCAATTCTTCCTTTTGCTTCTCTCCAAACTTTTGAATTTTCCATTGAAATTTGAAATATTTTTTTAAGCAATGAGCCTTCCTGTTCAATACAAGTTCTGATTTTGTCAAGAATGCTCTTGTCCCTTTGAGCATATTTAAGGTTACAGCTTTTAAAGCTTCCCCATCTCCTGACCTGATAAAATGAAAAAACTTTCCAGTTCTTTCTCCACTCAGCGCTTCTCAATTCTTCAAAAAGAATGAAATAAAAAAATTTTTTTTTTTTTTTAATGCTGTTTTGATTCATTGCTTATTCAATACTTCTGTCCATTTCCAATATGAAAAATATGCAATTTTTCTGCAATTATCATTGGTTGATCATTCATGCGAATCAATCAATCAATATTCGCCTAAAAAATACTCTCTGATTACGAAGTACAATCATTATAGAATATAATTTATCGATTAAAACTTTTACAAGAAAAATGTATTTTTCTGATTGAAGAGCTTTATTTATATTATTATTCTTCGATTTATTTGGAATGAAGTATTTACGAGTAGTGTCGTTTCATGAATTTTTCGTTTTAAATTTTCAATGTTTTCCTAATTTTATTCTTTTTCGTAAATTTTGTGTAAAAATATGAATAAATTCTGGTTTGAAATATTTGTCAAAAATTTGCAAATACATAAGAAAAGATGACATGAATCAAATGAAACATTTTAAATCGGGCAAGAAAACCTTTCATTATCTTGTCGATCTTTAACCTTCCATTCGGCATTATCGATTGGGAAAAATTTATGCAGAAAGCATAATGTAAATTTTTATAATTTTCAAGAAAATTTCTACATTTTGTAACCTTTTCTAATTTTTAAATTTCCTACAGTAGAAAAACAAGGAAATAAAGATAACGAAGAATCAACATGGCGAAAGTGAATTAACAAATACGGAACTCTATTTTCCTGAACAGAATATATGTAAAATATCAAAATGAACGAAACTAATGGAAGGATAAACTTTATAAAATATGGAATTATGATGGTGATATATAAAATACTACAAAATTTCACATATTTCAAATTTGTGACAAACTGAATCGATGTCACACAGCAATTCACATATCCTGAAAAAGTGAAGAATACAGATAATTTTCCTTTAACCTCAATACAGCTTTGCCGAAATATGCTGAAGTTATTCTAATTAATTATTAGAAGTATTTAGAACATCAACATTTCCCTGATAGATTATAATTTGATTTCTTGAAGTTTTTTTCTAATATTCTATTTAATAAATCACATCTGAGTTTATTGAATCTCTCCTGTATGATGCAACTAAATAATTTTGTTCTAATTTAGCTTTTTTATGATTTTTTGAAATTATGTTCGAATAAAAATTCTATAGGCCATATCAGGGATTCATGAAGGATTATTCCGGTCAATCATTTGAAAACAGTTGTATTATCACTTCAAGATTCTTTAATATTATTCTCCTGTTATGATTATGATTATTAGACTGAATGAATATATTTATTTTCTTACAAATTTTTTAAACATTACTAAAACATTAAAAAAAAAAAAGTACAGTCCATGATAGAACACTTTGTTATGCATGTGTAAGTTTGAAAATTTTCTGAGATTAGCTAACAATTTTCCTATTTTATCATTCTGAGATTCGTTTACTCTTTTCTTTCCTGCCTAGTTGTTCTGTAAAATATTAGTCTCTTCATTATTCGTATATTCGAAAATAACGGATTTGTTACTGATCGTTATAGTTGCGATTAAATGATTCGAATTTCACAAACCATGCGTAATAATATTGCGCCAATTCAACAAGGAACTCTCGTCAACCATAAAATAAATGATTTTTTTTTCTATGATATCACTAAGAAAAAATAAAATTCCAGTAATGGATCTGTTATTATCATAATGATTTTTAATAAACATTTCAAAATCATGAGCTCAGACGCTAACAAAGATATTATAAACAACGCTAAAGCAATCTTGTTGCAGATTTCGATAAGTTATAGTTCAAATATAGCATACATTTATGATAATTCTTAATTGAAATAATAATTGATAATTATCTACTAATGGAAATTATCAACTAATGGAACAAATGAAGTGGAAGAAATGTGTGAAACTTTCTGATGTGTATGTATAATCATTATAAGCAACTTGGAAAGAATTGGGACCAATGTTTACAAAATATCTTATGGAACATTTGTTGTCTTTGTTGGCTAGCATTCTTAGATTTTTGATAGCATCTTTTTGCTCGTTCATCTTAGAAGTTAGTTTCTCTTCAAGGGCCATATTTTTCAATTGCGGCCAACATACATAGACGACATATATATATATATATATGTATATATCCTCTAAGTCATTCTAAACTTTATCATTTTCATTCTTATATTTCTATCTGTTTCTGTCCAAAGAATGAACTTCTAATCTTAATTTTCATTTAAATCTGTCAATTTTTTTGTCATCAGCT
Organism: Onchocerca lupi; assembly: GCA_028564675.1. NCBI lineage: Eukaryota > Metazoa > Nematoda > Chromadorea > Rhabditida > Onchocercidae > Onchocerca > Onchocerca lupi. Next base: position 7,171 of record JAOVVO010001128.1, on the reverse strand, counting down.
TTTTTTTTTCTATAAAATTCAACTATTCTTGATTTTATTAGCAAGCAGTGTTAGCTTTCTGTTAGAAAATTATAAGGCATAAAGCTTTAGTTTTAGGTAAATTTCTTTGGTTAATTATTTTTAGCTTTAATTATAAAAAAGTGATTAATTAAAACAATTCAAAATCAATAAAATTTAAAATTATTAATATTTTTGTCATTTTTGTTTATAAGGTTTTTTTTTTTTTTCTTCCTTCATGATATCGGTTGTTAATTAAATATTCTGCTTGCTACATTATTCGTTTCAATATTTTTTGCTTTTTAAACGTGATATTCAATTGATGATGTGTTTATTCGAAATCAATAAAATGATATCATTTATTAATTATAGGAAAATTTTTGAATTATATGCTGTATTGATTGCTTAATTTATTAATAACTTGCAGTAGCTAATTCATTTCAAAAGTAATTATTCTTTCCTCTCTCTCTCTCTCTCTCTCTCTCTCTTTCTCTTTCTCCCTCTCTATCTCTCAGAAGTAAAAATTTTCATAAATTCATTTTCTTCGAAATTACCAATATTTTCAGGATCAAACTTCGCTATTCGCTTGCTTTCATTATTCTCACTCCTTTTTTTCTTTTCTGCTCTTAGTGAATTATATCCCAATTAAAAACTTCTGTAATTGTCAGAATGTTCATTTAATTTTCACAAAATGAATCAATGATAAACGTTTCATTCATTTCGATTGTTATTTTTTTTTTTTTTCCTTTTCTCGCAAATTTATTAAATTTTATGAATAAATAAATAATTGTAATTTAATGCAAAATAATATATAAACAAATGTTCAAAACAATACACATATATTGTTTTATACAACGAAAACAGCTGAAATGATTTCTCGAAGCTTTTCTAAAGACTGACAACTAATTTTTCTTATTAAAAGAAAAAAAACGGAAAAAACGGAAAATTCCCGCTTGTTTATTCAAAATGGATTTGATATATTTTCTTTTCGTTTGCGTGCGCATAATATGAATATTTGATTAACATAATAATATTGTAAAAAAAAAAAAAAAAAATAGCTCAATTTGTAACATAAATTTAATAAGGAACTAATCAATTCCAACCCAATTAAGTTATCTCAAATTATTGAAATGAAATCATGACACAATTGTTGTTGAAAATATAATAGAAGATTTATTTGCTTTGATGTTGTTAATCAAAAATTTTTCAATTTCAGTTAAAATATTTTTTTCTCCCAATCTATTTGTGTTGTAAACAAAACGATCAGTTGAATGATATAACACTTTTTTTTTTTTCCCTTTTTTCCTCCGCCTTCTCTACTGTCAACTGAGCACGTTTTTTAAAGTTTTTTTTTTTTTTTTAGAAAAAAAAGTTTTTTCAGACTTGCTTCATTCGCAAAAATTTTTTCTTCTTTTTTTTTTTTTTTTTTTTTTTTTTTTTTTTTTTTTTGCAACGTCAAAAATCATAGATAGACGACAAACGAAATTTTGAAGCAAAATAAAGCTAGAAAAGTGCAGAAGTTTCGGGAAATTGCTTTTATTTGATTTGATTTGATGCAATCATGTATAAATATATGTAATGAAATCAATACAAATTCTTTTTTTTTTTTCTCTCTCTAATTCATGGAGATGAAGACTAATTAGGAATTAAAAATAAATTTTTTGAAAATGAAAGGTTAGAAAAAAAAAAGACTGAATGAATTTCAAATAAATTGTAAAGTTTGATAGTTGTTAGAGCAGTTATAATTTATTGATATTTCATTCGCTAAATTATTAAAAATTTCACGGACAATCATTGAAATGTTGTTACATTGATGAATATAAAATCCTTTCTTTCTTTGTTGTATCATCTATTTTCTTTCACTAAATTCAAAACTTCTCAAAATATAAGCAAATAATGTCTTTAAAATAAAATGTAAATTCTGTTATTGTCAAAAGTGCATAATTGCTTTAAATTCAATTCAAAAGTGCAAGTTTTTTTTTTTTTTTTTTGCATATCCAATTTCATTTATAAATAAAAAGGAATGATTCATTTAATGATCTTGTTAAGCAGAAATTATCTGAACCTATTCATTATTTGATTGCAGAAACATTGGAGTTCTTTGAAATCGAAAATTCATCATCTTTCATATTAATCACTGAGTCAATATTTTTCTGATAAAACAAAAAACAAAAAAAAGACGATGGAAAATAATTTTATTGATATTGTTGATTGCTAACCATAATCAAGTATAATTTATCAGTTAATTTAAATATGAGTTAATGAGATTTCAAAATAAAAGAAAATTAGTTAAAAGTACTTCGTGAAATAATCTGATGAATAACTTCCACAATCCATGTGTTTCTTACTGATTTCTGACAAAATAAATGATTAAATTTGCTGAAATAATAATAATTTTCAAAAAATAATGCAAGTGTTTAGTTCAGAAATTTTCGAAACTAAAAAAAAAAAAAAAAAGAAAACCTTTTTGATGGTTTTTTCAAATTTTAGACCAAAAACTGATTATCTTTTTTTTTTTTTCAAGCAAATAATTTGAAATAAAGAATACTGAATCAATATTATTATCATCAAATGCTCTCTGTTTTATTTTCAATTTACTACAACTTTTTTTTTCAGCAATTTCAAATATATTTGCATACTTCTTCCATGGAATTGAAGTTTCCAAGTGACACAAATTGTGAAATTTGAAAATCTCTTTACTCTCTATAGAAAACTAAAAAATGAAATTTTTTTTTTTTTTTTTTTGAAACGAAAGAAAGACAGGTTTAACCAATCGGAACGATTTTGCTTGCATCCAACAAAAGACAAGCTTTTAACGAATCTTTGACGGATTCAGGACAACATGAATTTAGCATTTCGTGGAGTTTATTTCAGTTCACTTAAATGTCTTCCCAGTTACATCAGCTATCTTCAAAAGCATTTTTCCGTTTTCTCTAAAGTTTTTCTCATCGAATTTCAGGCCAAATTATTAGTACTTGTTGAATATTTTTCTTTGCAATTTATTGAATTGCATGAATTTTCAAATGAGTTATTGAAACATTTTGGTGGCAAAATAAATTTTTTGATGAATGAGTTTTCTTTAAATTGAGGTTTTCTGGAACAGAACAGCCAGAATCAGCTTCACCTCTCATTTTTTAATTGAATTTTAGATTAAATTTTGCGAGGAATGGACTTTTACAAGATCAAACTAAATCTATCCACTTTTTTTTTTTTTTTTTGATTTTCCATGAAATAATTATTAGATAAAAATAAATTTAAAAGAAAAAAGAGACCGTATCTTCACTCTAGTAATTCCAGCATTCTATATGAATAAGGCAGGTGTAAAATTTATAGCTAAATCAGTCATCTATGCTTAAAATTCAAAATTAATTTAAATTCAGCCAACAAACAACGAAAGCATAAACATGTACCTTATGTTCTTCGGAAATTTTCGAGTTGATATATGTGGAGCATCAATTTAATTGTGCTGAATTTTCTAAAGTTTTGAGTGAAGGATTTTCATTCTATTAATAGTTGTTGATTGTGGTGCGAAGATGAGAATTTCATCTCATCATTTATTATCAAATTGTGAAATCCAATTACTATGGTTAAAATTAGAATTAAATTCAATTACTATAGCTAAAATTAACAAGCATCTTTGACCTCAATTTTACACAGCAATGATAACAAATAAAATATACCGTACAATTGTGAGAGTGAAAAGTTTGTTTGCTGTTAAGCAAAATTTTCACATTCTTTTGCAATCGAATGATGTTGAAAAGGTAATAGAGATTGCTTAACTTCAAGTGCTTATCACTCAAATCATTTCGAAATCAGTCTCTTCAATTCAAATGTGTCATTCGATCTCCTTTGTCCAAACAAATCAAATAAACATACCACTTATTTTAATAGCAGCAAAATTCGGCAAACTGTCATCCTATCCTCTACATCATCAACCACTTCAAATGAAGAAAGAGAAAACAAAAAAAAAAAAAAAAAAAAAAAAAAACGATAGATTAAAACAAAATTTAAAGAAATTTAAATTTAGTTCATTTCGTCCCTTTTTCTCTTATTTTTTTTTTTTTTTTTTTTGGATAAATGAACGAGAACAAAAAAAATTGAAGCATAATTATGAAATGAAAATGAGAATATTTGAGAAAAGAATGGAAAGGGCTGAAACTTTTCCGAAATGGAATGGCAAAAGAATCCGGCAAAAAAGCTGGAAGGATTTTTGGAGAATGGAAAAAAAAAAAAGGAATGAAATAATGCCTAGTTTTCAACTTACATCCATTTTGCTATCTTCATTATTCGTTGATATGAATGAATAATTGTTTAATGTCATCTGTCACATTTCTGGCATTCAATCGAAAAAACTTTTTAATTTATCAACTTTTCATTTATTACCTTGCAAGCAAAAACTTTTATCTTCAAATAGAGAAAGTTTATTCCTTCTTTTTTTTTTGGTGATTGGTGTATTTTTCATATTCAAATTATTTTCCAAACAAGAATTTGCTGTCATAAAATTTTGATTTTCTTGTTTATTCATTATCTATTTCCTTTTTTTATTTTTTTTTTTTTTTTTTATTTATTTCATCGATAAGATCGAAAATATTCGATTACTTTATTCCGATGGATTTTTTGCCGATAGTATAACTTCATATTGGTAGTCTGATTGAATTAAAAAACGGACTGTTATCCATTTAACACTATTTACACAGTTTTCGAAAATTCATCACGATTGATTTGAGGAGAAAAGTTTGGTTTGAAAGATTTTTTTTTTTTAATTTTATTGATTCAATTTGAAGGATTTTTTTTTTAAATTTACTGAACCATTTTGAGGCTTATATTTTGCATAATTCTATGCTCAAATATTTCTTTCAACCGTTACTCGTAGAAAGAAAAATAATTGAATGATCAAAAAATAAAATAAATTCAATTGTTAGGTTTGTTCTCACAATCTGTACATTATACAAATAAACCGCTGGTTGTGAATGATGTGACAAAATTTTTGAAATGCTAACTGTCAATCGATTTTCAAACAAATTTTATTTCGAAATGATAATTTTTATTTTTCTATTGAGTTAGATTAATATCATAGGCTTCAGTTAAACATTCAGGAAGTCTTATAGCCAACTTGGCTATTCCTTAAAAAAAAAAAAAAAAAAAAAATGCATGTTAGGGCCAATTTGCATTGCTGCCTCAGAATTGATTACCATTAATTTCTTGCGCTTATATCCATCATATTTGATTCGCTCAGCTTTCTTTCTTCGAAGAATAGGAGGAAAGTTATGATAAATAGTGCATTTCAAGCATTTTCCTTCCAGTCATGCAGGAAGAGGAAAGAAAAAGCACGCCTTGTGATCTTTAATGTATTATCTTTCGATTACGGTATCGCGGGAATTCCGAATGAAATTTTACAATGGGATTTTTTACGAAATGTTTACAAGACATTTATTTTTTTCCATATTAAAAGAACTGGTACCGTAGGTGAAGGAAAAGGGAGGAGGAAGGAGAGAGGAAAGGTAAAGTGCAAAACGTTTATGCGATAATAGTAATAATCATAAGCGATCTTTTGATAAGGGTAAATCGGTGGTGAGGGAAGGTGAAAGAGGCCAGCAAGGTTGTAAGTGGAAAAGATAACCATGTTTTAGGATAATGGGAAAGAATGAAATGTGGGGGAATACCTCGGACGGGGATTTTTAGGTTTTCTCGAAATGGACAAGCGAGATGAGATGGGTGAAAGTGAAGGAGAGAAGAGATAGAATGATTGGAATAGCATTTCGAAGGTATTCTTTAGAAAAAAAGACAGCAGAAAATGTTTTCCATTTTAGGCCAAATAGAGAGCTGAGAAGCCGAGATAAGTCTAAACCCGAAGTCGGACATAGGCCAAACTTACTCTTCATAGCTTTGTGGCCTTTTTCTCATCCTCCCGACAGTCATCTCTCATCTCCCGTTCATTCAGTCCACAAATAGCATTCATCGGTCTCGAGTTGTTCACCTTTTATCCCTCTCCCAGGCTTATTCTACACAACTAGGCTAGGCTCGTTTCACCCACCACATAAATACCAAATCTATCAATCGGTCGGTCGGTCGGTTCAATCTTATTCTCTCTCTCCCTCTCTCTCTTTCTTCAAGCTTGTCGATCCGCCAAAGCTTGGAAAACTCGAAAACATTCCCTCTTCCACCTTTTGCCACCTTTTTAAAAGCTTATAACTTCCTTTTACTTGTGCATAGTGCTCTTCCATCACCTCCTCCGATCATCCCTCCTTCTCCTCCTCCTCCCTCACATTTTCCCTTCCTTCAAACATATTTGAAAACTTGAAAAATTTTTCATATACAAACACACACACACACACACACACATACACCCACACATACACCCTCATAAATACATTTATCAAAATGCCAATGCTTGCAAGTTCAAAACTTTGTTCGAATATCGATAACAAATCCGACATTATTCAAACTGTCGTACTAAATTGCAACACATACACATACATAAATGCATGCATGCACAGATATGCATATCAGCAAACAACAACATAAATTGCAATGAATAAATCGCGAGAGACAGATATAGAAGTAGACGAGAGGTGCATTTGCATTCACAGGCATGCATAGGCATGCATAATAACTTGCTCTTCAAACATTATCCCGAAGTAAGCCGTAAGGCAAGAAGAAATGAGGAATCCCAGATATCAGTACTATTTGGTTGATTTCATTTCATGGTGATTATTCATTTCATTGATCATATTGATACCCGGGAATCACCGAGTAAATTTTGGATTTTATCCGGAATAAATGATATTATATATTATCGATTTTATTATCATTACCATCACAACTGCTATTATAGTTATTTGATATAATTATCATTATTATTATACGATTATCATTAGCAGTTGCAGTAGCAGTAGCAATAAGCAACCAGTATTATTATTAATCTAATTTCTATCGTTGAGAAAATATTGCACCACTTTTCTTCATATCAGTTTATCGACGATCATATTTACTTCATAGCATGTATATATATAGCATGTCAACGATATCATTATTATTATTATTATTATTATTATTATTATTATTATTATTATTATTATTATTATTATTATTATTATTATTATTATTATTATTATTATTATTATTATTATTATCATTATTATTATTATTATTATTATTAATTATTATTGTCATT
>JAOVVO010001127.1:0-16459 GCA_028564675.1 Onchocerca lupi | reverse complement strand
AAATTAATTATACATGAAGAGCAGTCCTGAGAATGTGAGAATTGTTATTTTTTTTTTTTTTTTTCTTGCTTTTCCCTGTTCTTTGCCATTCTGGTTTATAAAATTCCACTTAACCTGCAATGAATTTACATCTATCTGACTATTACATTCTTTCAGAGTTTGTGACAATGATGACAACGAAATGAGTTTGCATGAGCTGTAACGACAGGCAGAGTTGTGACATCGACCAATATCACTCTATCCATTCATCAGCAAAATAGAGAGCACAAGTTTTTTATTTGCTGTCGTAGAAAATACTGTTATCAATATTATTATGCAGAAGTATGTTTTAATGTTTTGCTGTCTCTTTGCAAGGACATGAAATTTCGTCATCTTTCGTTTTTATGTTCTCACAATTCGTTGTTTCTTCAAGATAAGATTTGAAAAAATAAGTGCGAAATTTGTGAAATTAGCTTCTCAGTTTTGAAATGAATTTTCTGATTTTTGAAGATCATTTTATCACATTGCTTTCAACAAATGTGCAGTTTTGAATCAAAATTTCCAAATTTTTTTTAACGTGACTATTCGCTTTATCATAAATACTCCGTTCGTGACGGGAACTGACGTAACTTCTTCATTTTGGAAAGCAAACTTATGCATTCCCAATAGTGCACGAATGAATATTTTCTATCGTTACCAAGAATACTTTTTATTTATTTTTCTCAATTTTCATGTTTTCTTTATATATTTGGATATCAATTTTTGCTTCTTGATAAAATGTGTTCGTTCTGGATATATTTTTTTTTAAATGACCATGGAGAAATTATAGCAAAAGAAGATATTAACATCAGCACGAAGCTGTGTTTCCGAACTCTATTGGTGGGTACTATTTCAGAATGATGATTGATGACAAATAAATGCAGTATTTTGTCGAAATACCCTTTATTTTCTAGTGGATTCGTGAGGCTTTTTATTGAAATTTTTTTTGAAATATATTTAAGGGATTCAAATCTTTCAAAGCATAAGTCTTCTAAACGGTGTTTGGATTTCAGTAAAAAGGTGGGAGTGACTTTGTACTGGCTGAGGCAAGCTAGCCCGGTTGTGAATTTGGCTCACGGAACGGATTGTGGTAGTGGTGGGGGTGACTTTGTACTGGCTGAGCAGCAACCGAGCAAGCTTACGACGAAACCGGCGAACACCGCGACGACGCATAAAACGACCGTACGCCAGTAAACAATACAGCCTCATACCAAACCCACCAGGTAATCGCGGGGCGGGCTTCACAACAAAAAATAAAAAAAAATACAAAATGAAACACAAAAAAAAACAGCCCGGCATTAAAAAATTCACAAACCCGCCAGGTAATTGCGGGAGAGAGAGCTAAAGGGTTTGTGAATTTTTTGATGTCGGGCAGTTTTTTTTTTTTTGTGTTTTTTTTTTGTATTTTATTTTTTTTTTAATTTTTTATTGTATTAACAAACTAGCTTGCTAGAGCAAAGCATGCTGCCATATAAAGATGTTTGTGAAGGAGCGATTTTTTTACATTAACAAATAAGCTAATTTCCGAACACAATCAACTTACAAGCGAGCAGCAAACCGAGCACGCTTACGGAACGCTTCATTTTCTAGTGGATCCGTGAGGCTTTTTACTGAAATTTTTTTTGAAATATATTTAAGGGATTCAATTCTTTCAAAGCATTAGTCTTCTAAACGGTATTTGGAGTCAAGACGTCTCGTAATGGTTGTCAATTAAACCGATTAGTTTCGATTCCATTCGTTTTGGCCGTTTTGATTTGAATCAGAACAACCAGTCTTGATGTTGAGTCGCCTCGATTCATTTGGACTCTTGACGAGCGCTTTCAGCCTCAGTACGACACCGTCTAAACTTTTAAAATTGTCCCCACAAACCTGAAGAAAGTTGAGTACCTGATTGATTTGTGCAAAATTCAATTTTCTTCATTAGGAATCGAAGGAAGGACTGACCTTTTTTTCTTGCAAGTCCGCTATTTTCATTTTTAATTAAAATTTTTCTGCATGCCTTTCTAAGTGTTGTAATCTTTCCAGTCTTTTCTCAATTTATTTGTTTATTGCCAGATTAAATCATGCGGAAACTTTTGATCACTAGGAAGCTGGAAGACCATTTGTCGCGAGTTTTTTGAGGAAATAAGTTAGTGATTAATGAATGAAAAGAACTTACGATTTGAATTGAATTGTAAGACGCTTGGACCAATAGTTTTCACGTTTATTGAGATACCGCAAATAATAAATAACAGATAATATATATGATGGAGTTAAGAAGTAGAAGTTGCAAAATAAATTTAAAAAATAGTCGGGGATTACAATAATAGAAAAATTAAGGTCAGATATATAGTTCACAGCCAAATTTTGGTAGAAAACCGTCAAAGTTTTTTTTTGAGGAGAGAATTGCCGCAGCCGGTTGCCAGTAAGAAAAATTTTTAGAATGAAGTTTATCCCCTATTTAAGGGGTGTAGATTATGGAATACAAAAAGTGTGTGACAGTTTTTTCATGACAAAACACATTGGCATACAGATGTTCATAATTATACATGCTAAATGATTATAAATTAGATAACAGAATCATCTCTCAATGCGGGAAAATGTTGGAAGTTCACATAATGAGATGAATCTTTTATCTAAAAGATGTTTTACAAACACAACTTTAGCAGATGTTCAAAATACAGAATTAGCAGGTGTTCAAAGACAAATTTAGCAAGTGTTCAAAATACAAATTTAGAAATTAGAGATAGAAGAGTTTATTTTAGAAAAATTGTTTCGGAATTTCCGACACTCCCGACTGAAGGAGAAAGTTGAGGGATATATTGAAATGTATTTAGTCTAATTGACTTCTGTTGATCTGCAGATGGTTTTTGTTCCTCACGATTTAAAGAAACCACTAATTCAACTTCTGCTGGATTGTATTTAGAGTTAGAGTTCTTTATATATAACAAACGTATTAAGGAACAACTCAAATCAGACTTAAATTTGATGATAATTAATATTATCAACATTATAAAACAGCAAATGCAAAAACTTATCATTCGCCAATGTTTGGTTAGTTCATCCAGTTCTTGTTGTATTAATTCACGTGCCTTGTAGAAACTAATTTCAATTCGTTGTGATAATTCGACTCCTCCGTTGTTGGTTTCGTTCCAAATTTCTGTTTTTGGTCGATTTATTATGTAATCGATATTAGGATGTTGCTAAGATAAGATCTCCAGTTCAGCATCAATACGTTCAACTTCGAATTTGTTAATTATTCCACCTTTGAATTCAACCAATCTTGTTTTGAGTCTTTTAGGATTACAAGGAGCAATTAGCAAATTTTCATTGATTTTTTTGGCTATTATGTCATTCCTTTGAAGTATTAATTCGGCGGCCAATGTAGGATTGCTATGAGACAACCAATCAATCAGGGATAACATATTATTACGATTTTGACAGCTTAGTTTTGACAATTCGTTCAGTTGTTGTTTAAATTCTTCTCGAAGATTGTCGAAAACATATTGGAATTTGGAATTTTCCGGGTCAACATTCTCTTCTTGATTAGTTTCTATCATCATTCAAAGAATTAGTTGGGGTTCTACTAGGAGTAGAATTTCTAGTTATTACTTTATCGATAACAATGTCACCATTCATCAGATAAGGATCGATAAAGTTACAATTTTCTGCTGTAATAGTTTCATTTTCTTTAAAAATGAATGAAGTTTGAAGTTCGTCAATAAGAATGTGAGTTTCATACATTCTTACATTAAAATTTCCAAGTTGTCGATACAAACATTTTGTTCTAGCCTCGGTCTCATTTCAAAGAATAATGCTGGAGCTAGTTATACATTTCCCAGTTTGTGTGGGACAAGGTTCAATAGATTCAAGATCTGATACTAACTTTTTTCCATCATAAATTAGGATTTGTCCTTGTTATAATAAGAAATTCGTAGTTGACTGGCATCGAATTCCTAACCATCCATATGCATATTGTATGTTGTTACTCGTTATCCATATGTTTGGAGAAATTTGTTTGAATTTATTTTCATCAAATCTATCTTGATCGAGTGTTCTACGAATTTGAGAGTTTGTTGCTGAAGTGGTAGTTTGGTCTGACTCCACCGATAAAGAGAATCTCAGAAAGGCCTTAGTACATACTGTACGAGTGATGTTACTACATTTTATAGCAGGTATCTTTACATGAGTCTGCGTATAGACAGCTACTTGCATTGATGTAAAGTTTTGTTCCGATGCATTCTCGCAATTCCATTTCTGTGGCATATTGAATGGAATCCCCGAAGTCCATTTGCAAATGTTGCTTGCTGTGACTTGAAATAATAGTGCAAAAATAATATTGATCAATAATAAACTATTAGTTATTGTCTTCGAATTTTTCAATAATTTTGTTTGTCGGGTCTGTGCGTCTTCTTAGCGCAATCGGCTCTTCTTTTGGTTCTTCGACTACTGGTGTTGATTGATCTTCCATGCGTTCTGAATCGTCTACTTCCAATGGATAAAGCTCTTTTATTGATCTATCTAGTAGTTTCCCATTTGGAATTTGTATTGTTGCTGTTCTGATTTTTCCATCCCATCCTCTTTTGATTGCTTTTATTCTGGCTAGTTTCCACATACCACGAGGTATATCAGGTTCGTTTAGTAAAACTGTTTTGTTCTCATGTGGACTTCGTCTTTCTACAGCTCTGGAGGATGTCAATTCCTTTTGAGTACGCTCTCTAAGACTTACAATATATTCATCTCTCCATAATTTCCAAAAAACATCTAGTGCAGTGAGAGTGTTGGACCAATACTTAAGTAATTTGTTCTTAGTATTTAATCTATAAGGAATATATTCGTCTTGATTACCCTCATAATTAGTTGATATATCTAATGATGCATTAGGTGAAATAAAATCAATTGGACGTATTACTCTATAATCATCAAATCCCACATATGTTAAAGGGCGGATATTAAGTATTCCTTCGATTTCTGCTATAAGAGTTATTAATTCTCCTTCCTTTAAAATTTTTCTACCTATTGCTCGTCTTAGAGCCTTTTTGGTAAGTCCGATAATTCGTTCGTATACGCCTCCACCCGATGGTGCCCTTGGTATCGTGTTTTTCCATATCAGACCCTTCCCAGCTAGAAAATTAACGTTTTCTTCCATAATAATTCTAAATACCAACTGGAATTGATTTGCATTATCACTTAGGATTAACTTCGAATATCCTCGTCGAGCGACGAATCTCCTTAGTACGTGCAAAAATGTTTCGGCGGTTAAATTTTCTGCCAATTCAAGATGTACTGCTCTTGTTGTAAAACATGTAATAAGAGCTATCCACCTTTTGACTATTCCATTATCAGATTTGATTGAAAGAGGAGGACCCATATAATCTAGTCCAACTTCTTAAAGGTTCTCGATCTTAACACTCGTGTTTGTGGGAGATTTGGCATTGAAGGTAGTTTAAATGGCTTTTCTCCACCGTTTACAATACAAAAAGATGTGACGCGTTTAATTACAAATCTTCCTTTTGCTATTCAAAATTTACGTCTTAATTCACATAAAGTGTGAGCGATTCCTGCGTGGTATAATTTTTCATGCTCTTGTTTAATGAGAAGTTCGCTTGATGTTATGATTTGGTAAATAGATAAGATATTTGCTTTCATCGTCTAATTCCGAATTCTCTAGACGACTTCTCGTTCTCCATAGTTTGCTAATTTTATCTTGATATAGACTCCATTCATTAATTTCTTCTTCTGTTATGCCTTCTGATTGCGCTTGTCTTATCAATAACCACTCTGCTATGTCATAGTCATTCTTGGTCATGTGATTTCCTTTGATAGATAATGATCGTAACCAAGGCAATTCTCTTTTGCTGGTTAGTTTAATAAAGCGGAGCGCCCATATAGTTGTTCTTAATAATCTTATCCATTTACTGAAACGGTATACGGCGATGAATTTAATTATTTTCCTTTCAAAGTCTGGAGTTATCTTTGTAATCTTTGCAATAGTTGCTTCTTCAAAAATCTCTTTATATTTAAATTCACATTGTGACCAATCCGATTTTTTTTCTAACCACTGAGGTCCTTTCCACCATTGGTTGTAGTTTTGGAGTTTATTTGGTGAGAGAGCTTTAGTAGTTATATCTGCCGGATTTTGTTCACTTGGTATATAACGAAATGTAAATTTTGCCTTCCTTATTTCTTCGACTCGGTTTTGTACAAATCGTGGAAGCAATTTTGTATAATTCTTGATCCAATGGAGAGCACATTTAGAATCTGACCACAGTGTAACTTGATTTTCATTCATTTCTAATTATTTTAGCACGAATTGAGCTGCTCTTACTCCAATTAATATGGATAATAATTCAAGTCTGGGTATAGATATATCTTTAATTGGTGCAATTCGAGATTTAGCAAAGATTAATTGTGTCGTTGTCTCATCTTCCGAGAAAACAGTGCGTGCATAAACAGCTGCTGCGTAAGCGACAGTAGAAGCGTCAACGAATATATGAATTTCTGCGTGATAATCTAAATTAATTACTTGCCGAGGGAGTTCTATGACATCTGTTGACCAATGCGTTATAAGTTTCTTCCATTTCTGTGTGTCGACCATGTTTAAAGGTTGATCCCAGGATATTTCGTGTTTCCATAAATTTTGGACAAAATAATTTAAATTGTCTCAAAACTGGAACGAGAAATCCTAATGGATCATATTGTGAAGCAATAAATTTTAAGATGCTTCGTTTTGTTTCTTTCTCTTCATTCCATGGTTTTAATGTTACCATTATGGTGTCCCATCTAGTCTTCCAAATAATACCTAAATAATTTTTTCTTTCCCGATTATAGCATAAATCATGATAAGGAATTTGTTCGTTGAAATCGTAGTCGTTGGAGAGAAACTCTTTCACATTCATTGTTACTCCCCGAAAGACCGTTTTTACTTGTTCATATTTCCTTAAAACTCCCTCTGTATTCTCAGCTGATATAGTGATATTGTCGACATAAAGATTTCTTCTAATTTCTTCTGCTAATTTGATTTTAGAAATTTCTAGCTGATGATCCAGCGTAGCTGCTAACAGAAAAGGCGATGAAATTACACCAAATGGAACTCTTTTAAACCGATAACAATTTATGTTTTCTTCACTTACATCACCGTTGATATCTTTCAACCAAAGAAATCGAGTGTATTTCGATCACTCTCTTGTAGTCCTATTTGTAAAAAGGCCTTTTCAATGTCGGCAGTTATTACTATTCTCATTGATCTGAAGCGTAGTAATACTCCGAACAAGTCCGGTAAAATTATTGGACCTCTGTATAGGACTTCATTCAGACTTTTAAATCCTTTGAGATGCCCTGAGGCATCATAAACAATCCTCAGTTTAGTTGTGGCTTTATTAGGAGTTAGCACTTCATGATGTGGTAAATAGTGTATAACACCTATTTCATCCTTCGGATGTACTTATTCAATTATGCCTGATCGTAGTTGATCTTGAATTGTTTCGTGGTATAAACGAAGAATTGATTTGTGTTGTAGACGCGTGATCAAGTTCTTTAAACGTCCAACGCATAATCCATAGTTGTCATTTAGTATGTGCTTGGAGTCTTTCCAAGGCCAGCAAACATGGTATCTTCCGTGTTGTTTATAAATAGTCTGTTTGAAATATTTTAATGCTTCATCGTCGTCATCAGCTGTAGGAGGTTCTTGAATTCCTATCATTTCTAATTTCCAGAATTTTTCTAATTCCGAATTGAAGTTGACATTGACTACACTAACTATGTTTGAATTACACGAATCACTTCTACAAATTTTTTTCATTTCACCTCTTTCAACAATCATTGGACCAATTTTCGATTGTAGTAATAAGTGTCCTGATATTAATTCTTTGATTCCTTTTAAATCCACGAATTTAAAAAAATAATCAGCACCAATTAGGATATCAGGTCTTTTCCAGTAATTCTTTAAATTTTTGAATTGGCCTTCAATCGGTATTTCAACAACTCGTAATTTGTTAGTCAAATATTCGATTACGTTGGCGTACAATATTATAACTTCCTTCCCCATTGTTTGTACGCTTATCTGAGTAAGAGTAGTGCGATATGATCTAGGTCTCTTTAAACCAAAGGGAGTTAGCTTCAAATTTCGCTCTTCCGTTTCAGTTAATTCCAACCGATGCGATAATTCCTTGGAAATAAAGGATAATTGTGATCCTAGATTAAATAATGCCAAGGCCTTTTCATGTCATTGAGGCAGTAAAGGATTGAAGACATTATTTCTCTACATAAGAGTAAAGTTTCCTTTCTTTTTCCTTCCTTTACTTAGTTCGTTTGCATTGCAAGAGTTGAATTGTAACTAGATGTCGAAATTTCCTTTTCGTTATTAGATCCAGTTTTCTTGGTTTCTTGAATTTTCTCTAAATGCATCATATTTTTTGATGGCATTTGATTCCTTTTGTTACATAATGCACCATTATGAGAAGCTTTACAATAGAAGCATCGTAATTTCCTTTTGCAGTCTTCTTCGTTATGTTTTTCTTTAAAACAAAGCACACATTTTTTCAGTGTTTTGAGACGATTTACTCGAGCGTTAGTTGTAGGATAAATGTCGCATTCGCTATCCCAATGATCACGGGCGCAAAAAATACATGGTCTCCTCTTTTTTCTGGTTTTTTATTGTAGAGTTACGAAATTCCTCATTACTTCGAATTGTGGCTAGTGCTGAAGTTCCTGCGAAGTTATTCCGGAAGCTTTGTCCTGATTTATGCATTGTTGATTTATCATCAGCATGAGTGAGCGAAAGCTGGCTGCTCCATACTTGTTCATTCACGTTGATCATATCTGATAGAAAGTTTCTGAGCTTCAAAACTGACCAAGGTACATCTATTTTTTTTTGATGATATACTTTTTCCAGTATCCGACGTGGTAATTTGCTTTCTATTAAAGTTTCGATACTAGAGTGGTGCAGGCTTTCTCCTGAAGCCTCTAGTTGACGTAGTACTCGTTCCATAGATTCGACGGTTCCAACTTTTTCCTTTTCATTTTTCTTGATTGATTGAAATTCATTATACAAAAGTTTCGTTATAGTTGAAGATTCACCATATTTGTTTTTTAGAAGTTGTCTTATGATTTCGTAGTTTTCTGGAGCTATATCATAACCTCTTACAACTTGTAAGGCATTGCCCTTTAAACATGAATAGAGATAATTCAATTTTTGAATTTCGGGAATTGCTTGCGAATGAACAGCAGCATTGAAACTACTCCAAAACTGTCGCCATTGTTTGGGATCTCCACTAAAAGTGGGTAACGATAATTGGGGAAGATTGACTGCTGGATGAGACATGGGTCATGGTAGTTCCTTAGTCTGGAATAATTCTTGTGATAGTCGCATTAGTTCATGGTCAGCTTCGTTTTTATACATTGTTAATGTTATGATTGTTTCTTTTCCTTCATGGAGTATTCTGAATAATCCATTGTCACCTTTTCTGATTTCTTCATACTTCTCTTCTTCATCTTTCCTTTTTGTTGCGGTCGTAGATTTCTGAATGTAATTGAATCACTTCTCATTTGCTGATTCCAACGTTTGGATGCACAGTTGAAATCTTTGAATTTTGTCTTCAATTATTCGTCTCCTTACTTCGTAGAATTCTTTTCGCTGTTCCGTTGTCAAGGCTTGATCTGGATGCGTGAATTGTATTGTTTTTATTTCCTTGAGGAGATTTTCCAACCTTTCTTTGGTTGGTTCAATACTTGCTATGATATTTGTAGCTATTGACCTATTGACCTCACTTCGAGCACCAAATTTGTTCTGTCGTGAGTTTTTTGAGGAAATAAGTTAGTGATTAGTGAATGAAAAGAACTTACGATTTGAATTGAAGTGTAAGACGCGTGGACCAATAATTTTCACGTTTATTGAGATACTGCAAATAATAAATAACGGATAATATATATGATGGAATTAAGAAGTAGAAGTTGCAAAATAAATTTAAAAATAGTCGGGGATTACAATAATAGAAAAATTAAGGTCAGATATATAGTTCACAGCCAAATTTTGGTAGAAAACCGTCAAAGTTTTTTTTTTTTTTGAAGAGAGAATTGCCGCAGCCGGTTGCCAGTAAGAAAAATTTTTAGAATGAAGTTTATCCCCTACTTAAGGGGTGTAGATTATGGAATACAAAAAGTATGTGACAGTTTTTTCATGACAAAACACATTAGCATACAGATGTATATAGTTATACATGCTAAATGATTATAAATTAGATAACAGATTCATCTCTCAATGCGGGAAAATGTTGGAAGTTCGCATAATGAGATGAATTTTTTATCTAGAAGATGTTTTACAAACACAACTTTAGCAGATGTTCAAAATACAGAATTAGCAGGTGTTCAAATACAAATTTAGCAAGTACTCAAAATACAAATTTAGTAATTTGAAATAGAAGTGTTTATTTTAGAAAAATTGTTTCGGAATTTCCGACACCATTATCAAATCAGTATGTTTTAGTTTATCAATCACTAATAATCTTACAACTCCTGGTATAACAATGTGCCATCAGGTTTCATCGCTGATAGTGGTTGGTCGCTACTATTTTGTATAAAATTATAAGCTCCCGTCGATAACACATTGTTAGTGGCTTTCGATGACGATTCATCAAAAGATGGGTTTGTGAGATCTGGTTTGTGAGGTTTGTGAGTTGTTTTACTGCTGATCAATGTTTCAGGTGACTCAGTTATCGATGTTATACTTATCTCCGATGATGAATTTCTGAAATGTTTATTTGATGAACGCAGGTAAACAAAGCATAAGCAAAATATTAAGTAAATTAATTTATCCCTACTTACTGTTTGTTCGTTTAAGTAGTAGATAATTGAGTAAAATAATAAGCATAAAAATCTTATCTATTAATTTTAAAAATATCGATGTCTCTCGTTTCATCTTCATCTTTCTTTATACCACACTGTGTGAATTGCATTATCGTTTTTTAGATTTGAAAAAAGAACTGATCGTGATCAGTAAAATGTCATCTTGCATGTAGGGCATTTTAAAAATCGACTTAAAAAGAAAATAATTCTGTGATGAAAATGAAATCAGATCTTTGCATAAGTTACTTCATGATTTGCTCAAAATTTCTTCACATACGAAATTGCTATTTTGCTTTCATATTCCCACTGCTATTAGTACCAACTGAAATAGAATTAAGTTGGAGCAATTTTTTGATTACAACTTTTTGTGTGGAGAATATGGCAAGAGAGTATTTGGAAGAATTGAGAAAAAGAACGCGAAAATCACATAAAAATCCTCGCAGTCGTATACGTCGAAAATTGACTTCCCAAATTGACGGCTGCCTATCATTGTCTGAATCGAATTTAACAAAAAAATCAAATTAATAACAACAATAAGAATAAACAAAAGATGTTCAGTGAGAGCAGGAACTTCCAAACTCAAAATTAAATTTTCTTGTTAAATTAGAAATACAGATCACCTGCCGTACAAATTTGACATGAGGAATAGGTGCCAAGGTCATGCCATTTATGATAATTATCTATTTTTTCAACAAATTGCACATCTGCATACGTCGAAAACTATTACTTTGCAATAGAAACTAATTTAAGTTGAATTTAAACATAATTTGTTCAGTCAGATTAGGATATTCATTTATGTTAAGTCCGTTTATTCTCGTCATTTATTTTAATGCTAAATGCTTGTATATTCTAGTATATGATACGTAACAGATTAATTCCATTATAGATGGAATAAATTAAACAAATTGTAGCTAGAAGTAAAGCGAGGAAAACAGTTAATAATATATTTAACATAATTGTTATACAAAAATGACTGTAAGGGATGGGTAAAGCAAACTTCTACAGGATCTTGAACAAATGTTGCGACATAATTGCAATCTTTCTCATTATATTTGAAACATAATAATGGAGCATGTAACAGTTCTTCCAGCATAATGTTAATGTTTTAGATGGCATAAATTAAATGTCCTTAGGCTTCTGTCAGCTCCTGAAAATCTGACAATTAAAATAAATTTTATTCAAGTTAAAATTTGAATGCTTTCCATGTGTAGCTTTTTTCTTTCTGATAGTGACAAAATAATAGGTTGAATTCTGTTCTTCAGTTCTCGCAGTTTCTTCAATTTTATTATTTATTCACTTGGAAACAACCTCCAAACTTTGGTAGTTAAATCTTTATTATGATTAATTTCTGATCAGCGTACGCGATGTCGGGAAACCGAAGGAAAGATGATACAAATTTAGTATAATTCTATCTCATTTTATTATATAGAAAGTAAAATATAGTAAATGTTAGTTTAAATTGTTAAGAAATGTTTGATCACATTATTGTAAAGACTAAAACTCAAATGTAATTTCGACATTTTTGACACTCTAAACTATTTGATTTTGATTGATGATATCGTAAAACTTTTTTTGCAAATATATTAATGACTTCCGCTATGGAATTTTTGCCACCCGGTGCCAGGACCAAACTCATCAACGGCGACAGATCAAATAATTATCAAGGACGGTGCCCGCTTGATTGATGGGACCCCGTCTCGGATTCCAGACACCCAGATGGCACCATGGGTGGACAAAAATGGTATATAAGCGGCACTAAACGGTCCAAAATTCATTCGTTTGATTTTATTTCGCTTCCCGTTATCCGATCAACCAGAACGAGGCCGAGCCGCTTCCACTGCTAACACCCCCCTTTTTTTTTACTTCTATTTCTCGTTATTCTATACATTCGTTACTTATTGTCTTCGTTGTTAGGAAGTTTTTCATTTTGGTAGTGTATTTCATGATAGTCTTAAAAACTAATTGAAATTGGTTAGCATTGTCGCTGTGAATTAATTTAGGATATCCTCGACGCGCGCTGAATTTTCTTAATGCGTACATAAAGCTTTCGGCTGTTAAATCATCTACTAATTCAAGGTGTACAGCCCTGGTTGTAAAGCATGTAGATAGTGCTATCCATCTTTTGGTAAGACCACTTTCGCTCTTTATAGAAAGGGGGCCTAAGTAATCCAGGCCGACATGTTCGAGTCCGTATAATTCGGGTTTCTGGTACATTTGGCATGATTGGTAATTTGAATGGCTTCGCTTTCCATCTTTTACACGCCATTCATTTGTTTAATACGCTTTTTACTTCCGTTCTGCCTTTAGGTATCCAGAAGTTTCTTCTTAGTTCTGAAAATATATGGGCGATTCCTGCATGACACAAATCTTCATGTTTATGTTGGATAAGGAGATTAGTTATTGGATTATGCCTTAGAAGATATATTAGATTCAAACTGTCTGGATATGTTGATATACTAGTATTATCCAGCCGTCTCCGGCATTTCCATAGGGAATGTGTGTCGCTATAATAAAGATTCCATTTGTTTATTTCCTTATCATTGATACCTTCCGATTGAGCTTGTATAATTAAGGCTTTGGTTGCTTCGGCTAATTCGTATGATGTTAATTCTGTGTTTTCTGGTACTTCTTTCAACCATGTGAATCTTCCCTTCGATATATATCTTAAAAATCTTAATGCCCAAGCTGCTGTTCTTCGTAGTCTCGTCCATTTACTAATTCGAGTTGCATCAATTAACTGAAAGCTTTGGGTTGTGATGGTGTTAGTTGTTGCCGTTGCTGTATAAATTTTGGTTTCATATTCTTCATGTTCGTGATAAATATTATTTTCCCATTGGGGCCATGTTGATTCATCATCCTTTAACCATAGAGGACCATTCCACCATTGTTCAAAATTTGCAAGTTGAATTGAAGACATGTAGCCTTTTGTTGCTATGTCAGCAGGATTGAACATGCTTGGCACGTATCTATATGAAATTCTAGACATTCTTATTCCATCAATTCGATTCTGTATAAATTTTGGCAAGAGTCTTGATCGATTTTTTATCCATTGGAGTGCACATTGAGAGTCTTACCATAATGTTACTCTTGCATCTTCAATTTCCAATTTTTTAATAATGAATTTGGTTGCTCGCACTTGGATTAAATAGCTAACAATTCTAGTTTAGGTATTGTTATACCTTTTGCAGGAGCCATTCGAGATTTCGCGAAAATCAAAAAAGTGTTTATACCTTGTTTTGCATAAACTGCTGCAGCATATGCCGTAGGAGATGCATTGGCAAACACATGGATTTCCAAATTGTTGTAAATGATCACGATCTATCACACAGCGTGGAATATCTTTGACTTTTGTTGGAAATCGGTTTATAAGGATTTCCCATGTCTCAATGTCATCACCCTTCTCCAACGGTTGATCCCAGGATAATTTGCTTTTCCAAAGAGCTTGTAAGAACAAATTGAATAATAGCTGTCGCTGAGGAATATAAGAAAATAAGTGATTTTTTGATTTTCAAATGACTGTTAATCTTATCGGATGTGGATGTTTTTTGTGTTTGTAGGTCAAATGGCTTTGTACTTTACTTTTTGTTGTAATCAAGGTACGTGCCAAAGGAGACGCGTTCTCAGGCGCTAAAGATGGCGCCTTATTGTGGTCAAATTCTAGCGGGATCCTCCCTCCATAAATAAGAAGAGGGTTCTGACTACAGGATTATTGTCAACGGATGTGGTACCACGAGGTCAATTAGTTGTATTGATATTGTCGGTTGTAGTGTATTGTCGTGTTATCATATTTTATAATAAAGGTTTAATTACCCAAGTTTGAGGTTTCGAGAACAACACAACAAGAAAGAAGAACTCTCCATTTTTCACGATTAAGAAGATCGAGAACAGAATCCAAGAACCCATAATTATTGTCACGGTCAGAGAAGATCATCGACAATAGCATCGATGGAATTAAAAAGGATCATATGGCGAAACGATGAATTGTAAAATTGTCCTCTTTGTTCGGGTTTGATTACTCCACTGCTTTAAAATTATTCCAATAAAATCAATGGCTGGATTCCAATTGATACCGAGGATTTTCTTTGTTTTGCTTATTTCTGTTCG
This sequence comes from Onchocerca lupi, assembly GCA_028564675.1. Taxonomy (NCBI): domain Eukaryota; kingdom Metazoa; phylum Nematoda; class Chromadorea; order Rhabditida; family Onchocercidae; genus Onchocerca; species Onchocerca lupi. The sequence goes on along the minus strand of JAOVVO010001127.1, from coordinate 1,516 downwards.
GTCATTTTGAGGTAAAACTTCATTGAATTCCTTGTCATTTGAAAAGAATTCTCGTATGTTCATTGAAGCGTTTTTGAAAATATCTTTCATTTCGACGTAAATTTTGAATGCCTCTTGCGTTCCACTTGCGGGTAATTCAACATTATCAACATAGAGGTTTTTCTTAATTTCCAAAGCGGTTTGGAAATTAAGAAAAACCTCTATGTTGATAATGTTGTTGATAATGTTGTTCAAACCTCTGAACTACCGTAAGTTTCTAAATGATAGTTGAGTGTAGTTGAAAGTAAGAAGGGGGACGCTATTACTCCAAATGGTACTCTTTGAAATCGGCAACATACCAAATTTTCCTTTGTAATTTCTCCTTGAATGTCCTTCAGCTATAAGAACCGAGTGATTCCAATTGCAAAAAGGCCTTTTCTATATCTGCCGTTATGACATTTTTCATCATCCAGAGACGGAGTAAAATACCTTTTAAGTCAGGCAATGTAGTGGGAACACAATATAATACATTATTCAGACTTTTCTCCTTTAACATTTAACATGAGCTGAAGCATCGTAACGATTCTTAATTTTGTAGTTGTCTTTCCTGGGGTTAATACTTCATGATGAGGCAAATAATGTATAATACCTTCTTGGTCTGTATTTGTTGTCACTTTCTCAATAATCTTAGATTTAATTGCTCTTTAATTATCTCGTTATAACGTTCTACCAAGGTGTCACTTTTTCTTTCTGATAGTGACAAAATAATATCTCACAGTTTCTACGATTCTGTTTTTTATTCACTTGGTAACGAACCTCAAACTTGGATGATTAAACCTTTATTATGATTAATTTATAAATCAACACACTCAGCAATTATTACAATAATTATATTAACAATACAATTCCGATAATATCATGAAGAGATTATATTGTAAAAAAGTGGGAAAGATAGGTTTGGTAAAGAAGAAGAATTGGTTTATCACCAGCTGGTCCACTCGACCGAGCTGATGGCAACTTGTTGGTAGAAATGATTTTTGTACTCAGTACCCTCATCTTCTTCGTGGATTGAGGATCCTGATATCATTTTGTAGAGACAAGAAAGATCCTTTGTTGTCTCTACAAAATGTCTCAGGAGTATGTGTCGGTAAACCGAAAAAATGCTGACAGAATTCAAATATTGTTTGTAACAAAAAATTTATAATTTCATTGCGCACAAAGCTCTTTGTTCTCCTCTTCTAATCGTCTACTAATGCTTTGTGCTTTGCTTAAGAGTTGTAAAATATGCTGTAAGTGATTGTAAAATATACTAACGTCTGTATATTTATGAGGATTAATGTCATGCCCTTTGTCTAAAGAGTTACCAATGACCGCTATAAAGTCAATTGTAATACTGTAGGGACCAAATCCCTTTTCTTTGTTTAAATGTTTCAAGCATTAGTTATCTCCTATTCTTTAATCTCATCGCTATCAATCCCTATTGTATGATTAATGTAAAACTTCCGCCCCTATTGGATGACCATACAAAAGCGACACC
>JAOVVO010001126.1:0-16468 GCA_028564675.1 Onchocerca lupi | reverse complement strand
TGATGATGAAAGAGAGCTTTTTTAAAGCTCATTAACTGGATAGACAAATTAATTTTACAATCAACTACATGAGATATGCAATGTAAAATTTTAAACAAAGGGATCACTGATTTTTTTTTCTTTTTTTATCTCGCATTTCAGCGACAAATATAATGAAAATGTTTGTATTTGTTTCTTATTCAAAATACCTTTATTTATATGCTTCTATCTAAATTATCGGAAGCAAACGAGTGTTTTTAGAAATTCATTTTCATTTTTTTGCTGAAAAGTAAAGACGAGAATATCTATATGTCGTCACAATTCATCATTTATGAATGCATGACTGTTGACGAATAAGTCGATTAATCACACCATACTATACCAGATTTTATTTTCTTCTTTCAAATTGAATCACAAACTTTCAGCCAGCCTGATATACTGTCGTGAAAATAATTTGTGAAAAGTTTTTTGTGGGGACTAGGATTTGGTGCAGATGATTTTGTTATGTGATGAAGACGAATTTTGTTTGCCGCAACTACGCAATAAATTGATAAATATCGATAATGCACCGATAATTTGGATTTCTTTTTGATATAAAGAAATTATCAACTGGTTATTGATATTAGAAAGATTTAATGAAGTTTGGAAAGCGCCGCTCATCTTTATTGACCAAAACAAAGGATCGGATGAATGAATGAATGAACCCTTTCAGAATAAGAATCTTTTTTATAGTGAAGTTACATGTGAATCTTAATACAATTTAAAATATGTTAATTATACAATAAAGATCAAAAATTTCCTTATACCAAGATATTTCTATATTACAGAGATTTTTGATTAGTTCGTTGTATCTATATTCTAAAAAATATTTCGGTTTTCTGACACATATTCAAAGATGTCATGGAATTTCCAGTTAATTTGATATAGTTGAAGGTGTTACACTAACACTTGACAATTTTTAAAATTGTGTTACACTAACACTTGACAATTTTTTCACTCCAGTAGCTGAAAATTTGCAGTTTAGTTTAAGCGAATTGTTAACTTGAAATATCAATGGAAGGCTACTTCGACTCTGAAGACACTTTAATAAAGAACGATTCTTATTTTTTAAAAAAATTATGCATGTTTTTTTGCTCGATATAAGCATATGATCTTTTCGAGCAGTTAGTTTCAGTAAGTGCTTTCTTTTATTGTTTTCAATGATTAATCATAATTTTTTCTTCACATTTCTCAATAGAAATATGCCGATTTTTCGGTTTTTTAAACATTTCTATTGTTTGAGAATTCTGGTTTTCCTTTTCGTAACTCTGTAGTGCTCGGTTATCTCATCATTTCGATTGCTTCCAAATATGAAATATCGCAAACGAACAACTTTATCAAAATTTGAAAATTGTTGCATCTCCAATCTGTGACTTATCTTAAATATTATCCATAAAGAAAGTTCATTTATTTCCTAATATTAGAAGTACGTATATTTTCATTGATTAATAGATGGTAGGAAGAATTTCAGAGCATTCTCATATTTTATGATTTCAGACTATTCTCAGATGTAAAAATCTTACGATTTTATTCATAATATTAATGAAATAATTAATATTTTTTTTACGAGAAAAAAAAAGAAAATCTTCGATTTCAGAATTGTCAGATCCAATTGGCTTTGACATAAGTAAGTATATCAGTGAAATAATATTAAAGAATTGAATTCAAGGCATCGACGCATAATTGATCCTAATGAATTAAATTATGTTGATACGAATATTGTAAGAAATATGATATAGTTTGAAGTGATTCAAATTTCAATAAGTTCTGAAACATCAAAAATCTTCTCTTTTGCATTTCTAAAGTTTCATAAAGAAGACATCAAAAATAGAAAAATCTTGTTTTTACGGGGAAGGAAATCAATTTAAAATGTTTGATAAGATGAATGAAATAGATTTCTATTAATGATCAAATCATAAAAACAATCTTTAATGTGATAAATACGTAACAGTTAACATTAAAACAATATCCGTATGTTAAAAATATGGTAACTATAATATCAATTGTGTTAGGAGCACTTTTAAATCTTTTATTTTTCATTCTTTTCAGTTCGTGCATTTGTTAGCTTTCTGGATCTTGAAAAATATCTCAAAACAGTGATAGGTAGTAAATCCATTGTCCAAACAAAATATTTTATTTAAACTACTCAGAAAACAAAGACTATTGAACACGAAAATTTTTGTTGCATTACTATTTAGACACTCTGCTAGCTGATTCAGCTAGTCTATGGGGATTCATGTGTCTTGCTTCAGTTAGTTCTCTACCGATTGTTTCCAAATTTTGACACAACCTTGTATTCGAATAGGCCATCATTCTTATACAGATACACTTTTTTTTTTATGTGTCAAGTCCGTAATAACTAAAAGTGAGTGAGGGGGAGAATTTTTTGTTTCCTCCTTACAAATGCAAAGCATCAAGTTGTGAATATTTTATTGACACTAAATATTATGTAAAGAAAAAAAATTTCGAAAACAAACATAATTTTCATTTTTCTTTAGTCTATACATCTAAACACATTTTACCTAGTTAAATTTGCGCATATTTTGTCTCTTATTTATGAAATCAAAGCGACTACAGTATATTAAAAGCAGGAGAGAGCTAATTAGTTCGGAGTAATTTATGAAGTGGTAATAAATTTCAAGTAAGCATTTTCAAACTACAACTATAATGAATACATATATATAATATTCCTCTAGAAAGTTGCAATATTCACCCTGCGCTATTTTAATTTTCCTAATTTCAATGATTTTTCAAAAAATAGAAAAAGAAAATAATTCTGCAATAATTTTCCATAAGGATTAAGCTTGTGAAAAAAAAGTTTAAAAAAAAAGTTTTTTTTAATGTTTTGGGGTAAAATGAAATACAGAACATTTTAATTTTCTCAGTTCCAAAAATATTTCTATATGATATCGATCTAGAAAAAAAAAATTTTAGAGACAGAATTAAAGGAACTGGATGAAATTTTACAGAACATTCGCTGAGATCAAAAATTAAGACAAATGGCACGGCAAATTACTGACTGTTTAAAAATATAAAAACCAATGAAAGCATTTCAAATGTTCTTCGATTTATTATTTCTAAAATAAATCCTTACCTATTATAAGTTTTAAAATTTATATTCTTCTTTATGAATTCTTCAAAAAAAAAAGCGGAAACTAAGCTGATAAACTAAGCTTATGTGTTACTAAATTTTTCAAACAATAAGATTTTCTCAAGCAATGCCAAATCTAAACAATAGATGAACGAAGTCCAGCTGTTGTTGGACTTCGTTCAACCAAAAAAAAAAACAATGGACAACGCGTTTATTTCACAGCTGTAAATGTGCAAAAAACAGCCTTGAATTCACCGAATAAAACTTTAATTGCTTTCTTCACATTATGTTCAAATGACGCTCTTGCGAAAACATTGTCATGTTCGGAAGTTCCTATTTATTGCACATGAAATGCAATAGAAAATTATTCGAACGATGCAAATGAGGAGAGCGAATTGATGGACAACTGGGCATATTCAAAGAAACTGCGAGAGGCAGATTGTGCACTAATCAAGTACTGTGCATCCTAATCAAGATGAACTTTTCTTTCTTCGTAAGTGTGCCCGATCCAATTTTCTTCAGGCAATTAAAAATTGTCAACGACGTTATACATGCTACTTTCTGCAGTGCATGTCAAGTTTTGAATTTATTGGAAAATGAATGACACTGGGTTGTACACGTAAATGACGCAGGCAACACGTCACATCCAAATCAAATTCGTACATTGTTCGCAATCATATTGATGCTTGTTCTCCTTCATCTCCAACAGAATTATTGGAGAAATATAAATCACATATTGTTGAAGATATTCACCATCGAATACGTAAAGGAAATTCAAATATGAACATGGATTACACAGCAGATATTCACAACGAAGCATTGATAATGATTGAAAACTTTTGCTTATAAATCGCGAATAAAGTTCTCAATAAGAAATGCCATCACCGAATCGGTCTGTTGATTCGTTCGATGTAGAATTGCATCGCAAAAAAAAAAATTTACAACACGGCTAATCTTTTGTCTTTTGTGCAATCAAATATTCTTAATCTAATGTTTGAGCAAAAAGACATTAACGATCAAATATTGCAAACTATCAATAAGACGGTTGAAAAAATCTTCTTAGATGCGCAGGAGGAACTGGTGAAATGTTCGTAATTAGATTGATTCTGGCAAAAATTAGGTCTTAAAACGACATAGCCTGAACTCTTGTATCATCCGGAATAGTTGGAACATTGCTACCAGGTGGGAGAACTGCTCATTCTGCTTTGAAATTACCATTGAACATGCAATTTACTGGAACTCCCAATGCAACATTTCCAAAATAACCGACATGGGAAAAGTATTGCAAAATGCAAAGTTTTTGTTCGGAATGAATGCACAGTAATGTACAAAAAATCGGTCGACGAACTTGATCGATTATTGCAGAATTTGCGTGGAAATATCAGACCATTTGAGAACGCATTAATATTGCTTGCAAGAGATTTCAGGCAAATATTATCCGTATTTCCTCAATAGAAACCAGCGAACGAAATAAACGCTAGCCTCAAATACTTTATTTTGTGGTGACACGTAAATACATTAAAATTAACTACAATATGCATGTCCAACGATTGATCAATTGGGATCTTCTCACATCAATTCCTGGAAATTGGGAACGGAAAGCTACTCGTGATCTGATCAATGAACGAATTTTATTGCCTCATAACTTCTGTAATTTAACAACATCAAAAGAAGAGTTGAATAGAAAGATCTTTCCTGATATTCAAACCAGTTATAAGAATCATGATTAGCTGAGTGAACAAACTATTCTTGTGGTCAAGAACAAAGACGTTAGGCGAACTTCACAACATTTTACAGCCTAACATTCAAAGCAAGGCAGTCACATATAAGTTCTTCGACACTATTGTAAAAGCAGATGAAATGGCTAATTAATCAACAGAATTTTTGAATTCATTCGATCTGCCAGGGATGCCACCGTATGTACTGCAATTGAAAATCAACGTCCCAATTATCATTTTGCGAAATATCAATCGGCCAAAACTTTGCAACGACAAGCGAATTGTAATAGAAAAATTAAAAGAGCAATGTTGTAGAAGCAACAATCTTATCAGGAGCTTTCAAAAGTAAGGATGTCCTTATTCCTCGGATTCCTACAATTCCAATGGATATGCCATTCCTATTTAAGAGATTGCGATTCCCAATTCAGTTGGCGTTCGCATTCACCATCAACAAAGCTCAGGGTAAATCTTTAGAATTTAGATCTAGCGACTGATTTCTGTTGCTACTGCAAAAAATTATATGATATTAAAGGATACTAACAATCGTAAATGTTCGCTTGTTCAAAATCTTAAATCTCCGAAAGTTTTTATTTACTGCTTGGAAATCATGAAAGAAGTTGAGTTGGATATTGTTCAATTGAATAGTTGAATCGTAACTACGGCAAAAAATTATATATGGTATTTAAAGATACTAACAGTCGTAAATGTTCATTTGTCCAAGATCTTAAATCTCCGGAAGTTTTTATCTACTGCTTTGAAATTTTGACAAAACGTTGCATTGGAAAATGTGCATACTTTACCAAGCTTACTGAGCATTGCATACTGAAGACCATGTCAATATTGCAGAAAGTAAGCGTGGTTAATAACTTCAGTCCGCTCACTTGGTTTTATTTGTCACAGGTGTAACAGGTAAAAAAAGCAAATGTATCTATACAAAAAAAACGTGCCTACCTAAATGTAACGTTGTGTCAAAATTCCAAGTCAATGGGTCAACATCGAAACATTGTGTCAAAATGAACACTGAAATTTACGACAAAGAGGCAATCCAATATACAACCTAATATTAGAAGTAATATTAATCTAATATTAGATGTGATAACCCACAAATTTCTCGAAGGAAACATTTCATTATACACTATCATCACTTGACATTTGTGTGACGCAATTACATTCCCCATAAAAAAATAAGTAAATTACACTCTTGAAGCAAAAAAAAAAAAAAAAAAGAACAAACGAAAAGCTCAAATTACTGACCTTACTTATTTTTCAAAAACACGCGCCTATTCGAATGCAATGCGGTGTGAAAATTTCAAATCAATCGATGGAGAATGTGAAATGTTGGGGAAAGTAGCCCCAATCAATGCAGAAAGAAGGCGTGATAAATAAAGATGCAATACGAAGTGGAGTCAAAAAATTCAATCCGCTCATGAAAGCGTACTACAGCACGGAGTCAAAATGTTCAGTCCTCTCACATACCTTAAGTTGTCACGGACGTGACATGTGAAAAAAAGTATTTTTATATAAAAAAGGGTGACTATTAGAAAACAAGGCTGTGTCAAAATTTGAAAATAATCATTGGAGAACATCCGCAGATATATCATTTGTAACAGAGAACATTTATCTTTATTTTTTATAGATTTAGAGTACGATCCACAGATTGGTATTTTCCCCGTTCGTCTCAGTAAATAGAAGTTTTTATTTTAATTAGTTGAATTAATTTGGGTTGTAACTAAAATAATGGAATCAGTCGGATAGTGTAATCCAGATGCTGTTGGGAAAGAAAACTGACTGAGTTGGTATGATGCGTTTATTGATTGGAAGGAAATTGACTCTTGTTGTTATTGTGACTCGGCAAAGTCAGCAATAGACTGCAGAAAATTTGGTGACAGAGGCGAATCATTTTCAGATTTATTGATTACTGAAAGAATAAATGCCGATAACAGTAATGTCAGATAAATTTAGATAAATTGATCACTGGGTTATTCTTCCCTTTGTCGCTCGTGTAGATCGGGCTGTCGAACTGTGCTGTTGAAGCGTTTTGATTTGATCAATCTAGAACCGTTGTAGGATCTATTCTAGAGAATTTGTATCGGAAGTAACTTCTCCAAAATCCGAAATTTGTATATCCTTTCGGCGTTCTTCTTTACCTGTTACATGATTAACATATCCGATGCGTATAACCTTACATGTCACATGATTACATACCGGATGTGTATAACCTTTACATGTTACATGGTTAGCACATCGGACTGTGTATAACCTTACATGCTGCATGACTAGCAGATTGGGCGTTTATTACCTTACATGTTACATGATTAGCATGGAACACTAAAGTTGTCAGAACAACTGAAGATGAAAATTTGAATTTTTCCTTAAAATGCAAATAAGGAGTAACATTTCTCCAGATTAAACATTTTTTTGATTTTGCAACTTAATTTACATAAAATAGATAAACCCATCGGCATCTTGCTAACAAAGGACTAGCGGCACCTTGCCAACAAAGGGTTAGCGACATCTTGCTAACAAAGGATTAGCGGCATCTCGCTGACAAAAGCCCAGATGCATTCTGCTAACAAAAGCCTATACATCTTGCTAACAAAGGGTTAACGGCATCTTGCTAACAAAGGGCTAGTGGCATTGTGCTAACAAAAGCCCAGATGCATTGTGCTAACAAAGGCACATATATAAGCGTCTTCAACCCTTTCCTTTTTCATTTTCAAATTAATCTACAATCACGACAGGTCGCTATTTTCTATCCCGTTATTCCGATTTTTTTCCATTCAGTTATTATAATAGTAATTTCGCCATTAATTGCGCTATATTTTATATGTAATGTTTGTAAAATTCATGCCTTATTGTTGCAATGTTTGTAAGATTCGTGTTTGTATGATCAAGTTTTTCTTATAATAAAGGTTTAATTACCCGAGTTTGAAATTAGTGAAAGATTACGCACATAAATTATGCTAATCAGGTAACATGCGAGGTTATATACATCCGATATGCTAATCATGAAACATGTGAAGTTATAAACATCCGATATGCTAATCATGGAACAAGTAAGGTTATACACAACCGGTCTGCTAATCATCTGGCATGCAAGGTTATGGAACACTAAAGTAGTGAAAGATTACGCACATAAGGTATGCTAATCATATAACATAAGAGGTTATGAATATCCCTATGCTTATTATACAACATGTAGGGATATGTACATCTGATATGAGCTGATCAAGTAACATGTAAGGTTATGTGACATGTAAGATTGCATGTAAGATTATGTAATACGTATAATTATGTTATGGAAGATTTATTAACATCCGATATGCTAATCATGTAATATGTAAAGCTATACACATCCGGTCCTATGCACCAATAAATTCTCTTTCTGAAATTTTATATTGATCGATTTACTTTTTTTTAATTATTTCGTTACAGTTTTCCCGCTAGATAATGCTTCGATGAAAAAAATCGATTTGATATGCAATAAAATTGTAAGAAGTATTAAAACTGAATATATTTCGAGAGAATTGGGAAAGATTTTCCTGAAAGTCTTCAAACTAATTCAGATGAATTTGCTACGATATTCAGTAGATAGTTTTTACTATATTTTTTATTTGATTAGAAGTATATAATATAGAAAAACATTATATTCATCGATTTTTGTTTACTCGATTATCTGAGCAATGAATTGCTATTAAACGATGATCTTTACTAGTTCTTCTGAAATATTGGAGAAGATGGATCTATGTCATTCAGATAATGCTTTGTGGGACGAAATGAAATTATTGAACAGTGTCAAAAGAATATTTGTTCGAAAAATAAATCATTTAAAAGAGTGATAATGAGATTTATAGTTTTGACTGTAATGAAATGCTACACCAATCTAAATAAGTTGAAACTAACAGAAAGAGAATAATAATTTTCAGTCGAAGAAGCACTGATCTAGTTTTTTTCATTGTTGCATATTCTATGTCCTTATTTTTCCTCAATAATAAAGAAACAGAACAAATTTTTCTCCAATTAGCCAATCAGCGAGATTCAGTCTATTTATTTAGTAGTGTACTTTATTATTTCAATCAACTGATGATTAAACTTGAAATATTATTTGGATAACTATAACTAATTTCTGACAAATACAACTGTTGATACCTCATATTTGCTTTATTTTATTGTTTTTGTGTTCTATTTCGCCAATTTTTTAAGCAATATCAATAAGTTCACATTGCTTCTTTGTTTTCCATTTCTCCTAGTTGTTTTTGATTTGCATGAGAAAAATTTTCGAAGGCAGTATTCAACTCAACACTAAAGCAAAGCTTCTCAACGAGCTTCGTTAAACCCAATGTTTTGCATCCATAGATCGATGTTATCAGTGTTATCACCATCTGGAATTCCCTTTGCGTTAGAATTTATTAGACTGAATAAGGCTCCATTGATTAAACATATAGAAAAATTTTGAAACAACAAGGAGCCAGATAGGACGCAATCCATTATCTGCATAAGAGATTGAAAAATGATTTTAAATTTATTCAAAAAAGAATAAGTTATTTGTTCGTTCAGCAATTTTGATGCATTTTTTTTTTTTTTTTTGATTCTAAATTGTTTTCAATTTCCGATTTCTATTACATATAGAGATGAATCTACCTCAGCAAAACAAGCGAAACTCAGCAAACAATCAATGGTCAATGATTCGTGTTCGTTATATAGCCATTCTGGATTCAACGTAGGAAATGCATTTGCTATAGCTGGAAACGCCCCTGGGATTATAATGGACTAAATTTCTCTGTAAAATCTTTAAATTCTAAATTTTTGCTTCAAAACCACTAATGCAACGATAGAAAATGGAGAAATTTAACACCTAAAAATGAAAGGCATAATAGATAAGGCAGAATTCAGCATTGATTAGATAAATGCTGCTGCTGCTTTGCTGTAAGACCTGAAATGCATCATGATATTGATTTTTCATTTTTATAATATGTTCATCTTTCGATCTCAAGGTCAAGCAGTGAAATTATTGCAATATTTTAACTCATAAATTATGCAGAATTGACGAATGCAAATATTAGTTCAGCCAATTTGATAATCAAATATCACTAGTTTTTCAAAATGTTAATTTAATTTATATTAATAAAAAAAACATGTCAGCAGTAAATGATTTTTCGCAAAAATGATATAAAAAATTGAATCTTTCGCTGGAAGCTTTTGCTAAAAAGCCAATCAATTAAAATAAAAATGGAAAAATCAAAGGACAGATTGGTTCATAAAAGCTGAAGAAGACCACAAACAAACTTTCGACTACTGGCGCATATCACGGTAACGCCACCTGCAAAAACAAGTGCAGCAAAAACAAGTTCGATAGCCACTGCCCATTTCGAATTCCAGATTATTCGTGAAACTCTGCTACTAAATATTAATACTGAACACAGAACCTGAAAATACGCATTTGTCAAATGGAAATTCAAATATTATGCGCAGGGAAAAATTATCAGTGGTAAGATAAGGCATTACTTTAGCGATCTGTAACTGTGTAAATGGTCGCACAATTCGCAATTAGAAACAAATTTGCTGCATTGCCAATAATTTTTCGAGAAATGAACTTGGAGAATAGAAAGCACTGAAAATGCCTCAAAACTCATTGTTTGTTTCGCGGGTTTCAGAATCTCTTAGTCAGATACTTGCTGGAGAGCATTGGATTCCGCAACTATGATTACTTCATAGTTTTATTGTCCTTCTGACTTCTTACATAGTCATATTATTCAGAAGGTCATACTGGAAGCCGCAAAATATGAAACGATTTCATCATTAATTTGGGTCATCTGTCGCGAGAAGCGCAGAAATTGATGCATGCTTTGGGAACCGGTAGATATTGAAACGATGCGATATTTGTTCATCTCTTGGAGAGAAGATATTTTTTTGAAACTACCTTGGAATTTCAACATCTTTGTGTAAATCAATGAAATAGAGAAGGTGAGTAGGAACAAATATGTAAAGCAGCAGGATGATTAACATATAAAGTAAAGTTTAAGCTAATAATAACAAATATCCTTCGGAATTAATTTACAAAACAATTCAATACTTCAGAAGTATACGGATGATGTGTAAACGGGAATAAAAGCATAGTTGAATTGGAATACAGTAATGTGAACCTCTGAGTTTCAAATATTTTTTTATTTAACCGCAATTATCTCCAATTTATTCGATGTCTTAAATAATAAATACTTAAGACTAGCAATCTGAAGATTAATTCATTCCGATTCCAGCAGTAAGTTTTTTTTCTGGTGATATATATGCTGGAAAAAAATATACATTGCAAAATCAATATATTCAGATCTTTATCAATTAATGAGATGAAATTCATTTCATTTATCATTCAAATTGGTACTTGAAATTGGTATTTCATTAAAGCAAATTAGCAAAATTTAAAGATTGAAGAAAGTGCAGATATAAGAGAAACACATTAATTTGAAAATAGCCGGATACCTGATTATTTTGCCTATATATGGTTATCAGGACGCCTCGTGGAAATTTTGCGAAATATTATTAAAATATAGTTAACACGAAGTTCTCTTTTCTTAAGAATTAACTATCTATACAATTTCGAACAGAATCAATCTTTTTATCTCTGAAAACAATGGAGTTTTCAGGAATTTTTTTCAACTAATTTATTAATTCCGGCTTTCATCATTCCTGCCCAATATCAGTCTTTTATCTTTGTACCCAATTTTTTTCTTTGAAAGTTCAAAAAATATATATTCGATGTTTTTTGATATTAATTTTTAAAATATTTTTGACATTAATCTTAATACATTATTATTAATTTTTTAAAGATATTTTCAGGCGAAACAAACATTTAAGTGATAAGAAGAAATTTCATTTTGGACAATTTCCTACACTTAATCAGAAGTTGTGGTTTAACTTTATAGACACCTGTCTCCACCACTCAGTTCACCTTGCATCAGAAATTTTGCAGTAACAGGCCAAAAATAGTAACAGCTTTACTTTTGCATTTTTGAATTGATAGTAGAAAAATAAGGGTATTCAACCACTAAAAGTAATGGAAAGGAAAGACAAAAATGTGTCATAAAATGAATTGCCGATGAAAAGTTAGAAATGAAACAGAAGTTTTAGAGTTAGGTTACTTTAGCAGTTTATTTTAGCACGTCTCCCAGCAAATTAATTATTCTCTATTGATTAGAGATAGCGAACTTGATTTGATTATAGCATTAAAAATGAAGAACAAATATTTGCAGTGTCGCTGAAATCGCGAGATAAAAGAAAAAAAAAATCAGTGATCCCTTTGTTTAAAGTTTTGCATTGCATATCTTATGTGGTTGATTGTAAAATTAATTTTTTCTATCCAGTTAATGAGCTTTAAAAAAGCTCTCTTTCATCATCAGCTAACTACTGGCACAGTCTCATGCGCAGCAAAGGCGCACGCTACCGAAACAACAAAGGATCTTGCTTGTCTCTGCAAAATGATACCAGGATCTTCCATCTACGAATAAGATGAGGGTCCTGAGTACAAAAATCATTTCTACCAACTAGCTACTGTCGTGAATTTTTATTTGAATTGAATTGAGTTGTTGAGAGGTCCGACAAGCGCCAAATATTACCACAAATATCTTGACCAGACTTGCGTTGACTCGAGTGAGTGGGTGTGTTGATTAGACTTGAAGTGTGTTGAATTGACGCCGGATTGTAATAATCCTTTATTGGTATAAAAGAGGAATGAATAGGGAAATGAAATGAAGAATGAAAACTCAAGAATATATATTAGCTTACAAAATGAAGGGTTTATATGTGTTGAGAAATGGAAGTGGGTTGCAATAATTATCCAACATTCTTGCAGATATTCATTAACATACTCAAGGAACAGTGTTCCGTTTACATATGTACAATAAAAACATTGTAACAGGATGTGAGAAGAAAAGTTCCCATACATGGGATCAGATAAGCATGAAAGCGGATATGACTAACAACACTTGAGAAAACATTTGAGAAATAATCTAAGGAATGCAATTTAGGTAAATGATTCATTATTGTTAACATCTGGTTACTAATCAAAGGAAGAAATTTATTTTTTATTTATTTATTAGTTTGAGATTTGTTGAGTTTCGCGAAATGGAAATTAGCGACAGCTGCCATTAGCTCGGTCAAGTGGACTAGCTGGTGATGAACCAATTCTTCTTCTTTACCAAATCTATCTTTCCCTCTTTTTTACATTATAACCTCTTCATGATATTATCGAAATTGTATTGTTAATAGAATTGTTCTAATAATTGCTGCGTATGTTGATTTATAAATTAATGACAATAAAGATTTAATTACCCAAGTTTGAGGTTCGTTACCAAGTGAATCAAAAACAGAATTGAAGGAACTGTGGGAACGGAAGAACAGAATTCAACTTATTATTTTGTCACTGTCAGAAAGAAAAAACGACATGCAGTATGTCCTCAAAATATTGCCAATATTCAATTCTTAAGTGAGAGACGTTTTTTATAGAAAAATCAAAAATGTAAAGATGAAAATGGCTAAGTGGAGTCATACATGCTCAGATGATTTAAAATAATTGGTACTCTAGAATTAATATCATTTCTTATATACCTTTTTTACCTGAAAAATATTGAGCAACACTAACATTAAAATCACTACACAAATCGGGAAGTCACAATTAATTAAATTCTAAGCGGTGTTCTTATCACAGCTTCTAAGAGTTAATAGAGGCAATATAAATTTTATTATTGCTAATAGAAATAAATATCCAGTTAAAATTGATTTAATTATATTTTAAAAATTCGAATTATATTCAAGTTAGTTAGTTTCTTTGCAAGAAACTGCCAATATGTGATTAATGATTTGGTGAATGACAGGTAAATTTCCTTTTAGAATTGGTGAGAGGCAAAATGGAATAAAATCGGATTACGATAACAGATCTTTCATCTGTACCATTCTACGACGTTCTTTTCTAAACTAACTCAAAAATTTCATCATTTCTTCGAATAATAGTGAATTATAAATGAAAAATTCGTCGATATGTCGAAACATGCAAATTCTTCAACGAAATGCTTAATACTATGGATTTGAATGGATATAGTAATATTATCAAGAATTAAATGATAAAGATTGTTTACAATCAAGAAGCCATCAGAGGATGGGTTTGCTTTAATAATAAGAAATTAATTAAAAACAAATCCGTTGTGTACATACAGCAGAACAACACATGTTCTGTAAGTTGTAAAATGGCGCAGAACGAGAACTATTTCACTGACCTCAATTCCCCATTGATAGACAAAAGACAGAGGGCCGTAGAAGTCTTAACAGGGAGAAATTTGACTTCGTCTTAATTCAACAACTAGAGTGGTAATGATGATATTAATGACAATGACAAAGATGATGGTGACCTCCAAGGAATTCACGTACTTTTTCATCATCATTATATAAAGAATCGTACAGATGCATCTCATGGAACTATCAGCTTGATTCCATCACTGTTTTCAACTGATAAATGTATATGAAAAGAAAGTTTAATAATGCTCAATAAATAAATGTTATCAACTTTTAGCATTTTTTTTCTTTTTGTGATCTCTGAAATGCCAAATTGAATATTTTATAATAGTTATTATAATGAAAACTCTCATGACGAGAGCAATCATCATAGAACAGCGAAGGTGATAACGATTGAAAGCATCACATTGATAAAAATTTCTACAATTTAGTCAAATCAAACTGAATATTGCAAACTACTAAAAGATAGCTTAAAAATAAGTGAAGCAAATAATTCCATGTTCGATATTATGACCTCTGGGTCAGCATACAATTAAAATGCGTAATAATGGATCTGTTTTGCCTGTTTTCGGTTTTCATAGCGATGCAGAATTTCTTATCAAAAGCTGCCTTAGCTCGACGTGCGCTTGATACCACTAGAACAAAAACAAATAAATTCAAGCGTTTCATCACATTTACTTGTTGAAAACTATAATTCTTACTATTATATATAATAAAACTTTTACAATATTTGATCATGGGTTTAACTTTACGAAGTTGTAATCATAGAGCTGCTGGGCGATTATCTCTCACTGCTGAATCCAGAACAACAATTAGCTGTAATTAATGTAAAAGAGCAGTTTTGATATTGGCGGGAGCTGGGATGGGTAAAGCGCGAACCATTTGTTCAAGAATAGCAACATCATAAGAAATGATTGCGCTGGTTCTAATGTGTTATTAGGGGTTACATTTGCTATCTTGTGCTATTGTATTTAGTTCGATATTCGCAACGAACGGAAAGAAATGAATCAACTACTACTGAAATTTTAGTTTAAAATTAGAGTTTTTTGATCTCGATTGCATTTTTTCATACGATAGTCGTAGTAAATTTGGGGAAAAGTATGGTCATGAAGTAAACAATACAAGTTACAAAAATGCAGAAATTAGAAGAAAAGATTGGCTCGAGGTTTGCAGTTTTTTGTTACTACTTCTTTAATCTCATCATTAAAAAAACTGCTTGCGTTTATTGAATATAACGAAAAACTGCAAATGAAATGAAAAGCTCCTTTGCCAATAGATTAAAAAAATAAAAATTGTAAGAATATTATTGGAAGTTGAACCCAATTGTCGGGAATGTTTCCGAATTGATGAGCGATGTCGATCAACAGTTAATACTAGCATTGAATCTAAGCGAATTGGGTTATGTAGTGGAGCTGGAATTGATTTTACAGGGTGAATCGTCGAGTCCACATCAAATAATAAAATTTTTATTTTGAGGATAGTTATTTTCTTAATACAGCCAAATTTATATAGTTAGAGATAGAATTGGTTTTATCACTGGAAATTGTCAAGAACTCAAGTGCATAGGAATGGATTAATCACCGGAAGCTGTTAAGACTCAAGTACAATAAGCATCGCGAAAAAAATCCAATCAGAAGATTGGGATGTAAAATTGAACAATGATGTGAATTTAGGTGAGTATTGGAAGTGATTACTGCAAAAGGCACTTCCGGTATGAAAGAATACCAAAAAAAGGAAAAAACATGGGAAAGGAATATAAGATGTTAAAATGATTTACAACATCGGTTAGATAATTTAGAATAAGGATTTGACATTTGATTGGAGCTTTGCGATATCGAATCCGCGACACCAATATGAATATCTGTAAGCAACAGGGTTATACACTTTTCCGTCTTACCGTTTAAAAGCATTATTTTGATACAGCTCAGCTGTGCGAGAAACATTAGGGCATTCTGCTGTGAATTAAAAATAATTGATGTAATATGTGTTTTGCTTTTTGTTGGCTATATGGAAAAATCTGCTCAACTCGGCCTACATGTTTGGTTGCCAAATGCAATGGGGCACAGGGGACAGAATTTGTTAAAGTGGACTTCAATTCTTTCATCACTGATTTATTTAGCAGGAAAATAAATCTGGTATTTTCACATTTTCTCATATTGGTATATATAATTATAGTACGGTTTTTAAAATGCTTGCGGAAAAGCAAGCATTTGTCGGGAAAACTTGATTTGCAGCGCGTGATCTCAAACTTGGGTAATTAAACCTTTATTATATGAAAAACTCGTTAATACAAAACACGAAGCTTACAAACATTGCATATAAGGCATGAATATTACAAACATAAAATATAGCACAATTA
>JAOVVO010001125.1:0-16476 GCA_028564675.1 Onchocerca lupi | reverse complement strand
TATATATTGGATTGATAAAATCAACCAGGATCAAAGATTAACAAGTTCAGGATCAACATTTTCCCATATTCATATCTCGAGTCAACACTTTTTCATACATATTTTTCGGGTTAGCATTCTTCCATATTACATATCCAGGGTGAAAATTCCCCTGTATCATATATCCCGAATTGACAATTTTCCATGCCATATATCCGGGTTCAATATTCTTTCATACTATGTACCCGGGGGGTCATCTGTTTTCCATACCGTATATATCTCATGTCAACACTCTTCCATACCGTATATCTCGGGTTGGTATTCTTTCATGCCACAAAACCAGAATCAATATTTTCCTTTCATACTATACATCCCGGGTCATCACTCTTCCATGCCACATAAATAAAAAAAATCATCAAAACACCAACAAACGAACAATCCCCCCTCAAAAAAAAAAAAAAAAAAAAAAAAAAAAAAAAAAATAATTAAGACTCAAACGAACAATCCCCCCAAAAAAAATAATTAAAAAAATTAGTTAAGGATAAATATTGATAAAATTATCAAAATGGAAAAAAAAATTAGGAAAATTTTTACAAATAAAACGAGCAAAAAGTCAACACTCTTCCATACCGTAAATCCCGAGTTGACATTCTTTCATGTCACATAACCGGAAATTATACATGCTGCTAGATCAACATTCTTCCTTATCATAAATCATGAATCAAAAATTTTTTATGTTTATATATTCCGGGGTTAATACTCTTCTATTTCATCCAAGATCGCCTACATTCTTCCAAATCATCATACATCCCCGGATTAACATTTTTCCATGCCAAATATCCATGAGTATTGGTTTTTCGTTTTTGACATAAATCTATCATACATATTTCTTTTTCTTTTTGTTTTTTAGTAAGGACAAAATTATTGTCCTGTTTGTATCATAAATTTGTCAAAATATTGCCAATCTGTATATCATAAATCCAAAATTATAATCCAGCAATTGTTAACATTTATCGATAAAGCAATCAATTAAAAAAATGCCATATATTTATTGTTATTAAAGATATATATTGATGTAATAATGAAAATAAACCAAGAAAAATTTGAGTTTTTTTTTTAACATTCCAATTTCTTACTTTTTATTCTTTCTGTTTTCAAAAAGAAAAAAAAGTTCGTCGAAAAATTCAAATAGCAAATATGCAATATAGCAAATTCGTTGATGTCTTAAAGAAACAATCATCTTTTAACTTTTTCCTCTTCCTCATTTCTCGATCTTTTAAAGCTCTCTTTCACATTTAAAATTATGAATTTTATTTATTTTTCTTCTTCAAAGTTAAAATTGCAGCATTGGCTAAATGATATTTGTTTGCAGAAATACCACGCTACACCGCGCCACACTAAATTACACGCTACAGCTACACTGCACCACACAAAATACATCATACTAAATACCATATTACATTCGGTGAATCACGCAAACATCACGCTACACTAAATTACATGCTACGCTACATCATACACAATACACCACACCAAATGCTACACTGCAAGATACTAGATTACACCGCAGCACATTACACAACCTAGCGTGATGCACTATACCACACCACATTCATTGATATATTACAAACTTTATTATTTTGCACTACAGCATACCACACTACGCTTGCTACGTCATATGCTTTACTATACTAAATCATACTAAACAATACTAATTTATCATTACATACTAAATATCATATGATACCATATCATATCACATTACAATATATCATATCATGCTACAATATATACAGTATACAACACCGCACCAAACCACAATACGGCGCATCACATATTACACCACGCTACACTACATCTCCCCACACCATATCACACACTACACTGTGTCACACTGCACTATATGACACCTTTACCACATACTTCACTACATTATACTACACTGCACCGAAATATCGACTATACATTACATCACGCACACATTGTGATATCACCACACTAAGCCGCACTACACCACAAGCATTGTATTTCACCACACTGCGACACACCCTACCACACAACATCACACCACACTGCTCATCGTGACACACATATTTTCAAATGCACAAAGGAATAACGCACGATATATTGGATATTTGTGATGTGTGTGTGTGTGTGGTAGTATAAAGTTTTATTTCACAACAATTGCGGGAATTCTGAAGTTTAGTAAGATAATCAAGTGCATTTACTTGGGATCGTCATTATCAACGTGATCACCATTATCACTATCACTATCATCAGCATCATTACTATCATTATCTTTATCATTACATTCATTATACTCAAGTATTAATGAAGGAAGAGAAAAAGAAATCAAATTATTTAAATCTTTAAAAATAAATGCAAAGAATTTAAATTTCAAAAGGAAATTTCTATCTTTTACTTTTTTTTCTATTGAATAAAAAATCACCTGAAAAGCTCAATTATAAAAATCGCTTAAATTAGTATAATTTTATGAGGAAATAATCATTTCAAAATTTCATTCATATATCAGCATTTGATAATTACACCTGTTAACCTAAAAAAAAATTTTTTTTTCTAAAATGATGAATTTCTAAAATTGGTCAATTATACGAAACTTTTTTTCTCTCTCTTTCAAAACCATACCAAAAATCGATTATTTTTTGAATGTACGAATGGAATTGAATGAACAATCAGAAAACAATTAAAATGAATAGAACATACCAACGGTAGAAATAAATTCAAGTTGTAGCATAAAAAACGACTGGCATTATTGATATTATGCATTGATTGTAAAATGATATCAATTTATTGTAACTTATTATGTACGGTAGTATACAGTGCGAAAGATACTGTATTATGACAAAATTTATTAGTCGGATTTGCTACTCTGATTTAATTATCTGATACTCTATCGTACTGAGAGAATTTAGCAATTATTTAAATATTCGTTAAATTACTATCGACTTTTTCCATTCATAATTTCAAGTTTACATCTAATTTATTTATATTCTAATAAAAGTAAAAAAATGCGAAAATTTTTTTTTGAAAATTTATGATTTAAATATTAAATGAATACATGATTCAATAACTAAATGAATATATATTTGAAATATGTATATTTATTTGTTTATTAACATTATGCTAAAATATTTCATTTTTGTGCTAACTTCTTTTTCCTATTTTTTTTTACAAATCTTCGCATATTCATTTAATAATATTCATTTATTTAATTTAATTTTGATTTTCAGTTGCTTAAACTCGTCATCTTTCCCTTTCTTTTTTTTTCTATCTAGTAGAATTTGAATTAGTCATTATTTTTTATGCTATTAATTAAAATTAATTTTTTATTTTATCGCGAAAATTATTGATAAAAATAGTTTTTTTCACACCAATTATCATCTTATACTCGTTGATCATTTGTTAATTATCTTATACTTATCATTAATATCATTAGTACTACTATTATTATTATTACACTTGAAACTCCAACTTGAACTGTTTTTTTTCTACCATTTGCATTTTTGTATGACTTTGTATTCATACTCTATTATTATCAATATTATGCTTCTTATCATTATTATTACTCTCACCATTAATATATTATCAAGGAAATGATGTGAAAACGAAGCAATATTATTATTATTACTCATATGATTAGCATATTATCAAGGGACTAATGCGAAAAGTGAAGCAGAAAATTTTCGACTGATCTTATCAGTAAAATCATAAAAATTTGTGGAAAATGATTGACAATAATTCCCATCTTTCAATATTATTACTCATATTGGCAATTTTTGGTTGGATTATTTCTCTTATCATTTTTGCTTCATTTTCATATTTGATGAATCAATCAGCAAATATTTGCTTTTTTCCTTTTTTTATTGCTTTATATCATATTTAATATTTTTTGTTATATTTTACTTTACCACCATATATATGACAATACATAATCGAAAAGAGAAATTTGAATTTAAAGATCGAATTAGAAAATCATGAAAGCAGAGAGCATTGAAATAATAAGAAGATAAAATAGGAGAGAGTGCAAATTTTTAATTAAAGTAGAAAATTGTAAAAAGGAACGGTAAGGGCATGATAGCATTCGAATAATAATGGGTAAAATGGAAAAAGGGGAAAATCAAAATTGAAATTAAGAATCAAAAATAGAAAGGAATGAAGGCAAAAATAGCATTTGAATAGTAACAAACAAAACGAAGATGGAGAATATTTAAAACTTAAATCAAAATTGAAAAAAATCGAATGAAAAAAGTTACGGTTATATTCAAATAGCGCAGAATTGAGTTCTATTATCTTTTTGTATTTTTTTTCTTTTTTTGACTTTCTTTTCAACTATCGTTTTTCTCTGTTAATTATTCCAGCTGCTGAATATCATAATATATCAGAATTGGAAAATATATCATTATATTTCGAAAAAGGAAAACAATATATCAGAATTATTATCATCTTTAATGAATAGTCGAGATTATTATTAAATGATATATATGTAAAAAAAGAATATGAATAAGAATAGAATAGAAAAAGATAGAATGGAGATAGAATAGGGTGAAATTCTATTATAAAACGAGAAAAAAGTGAATAGATTGGAACAAAATAGTATAGAATATAAAAAAAAAGAAGAATCTATATAAATAAAAACGTAAATGTCATTGTGACTCTTGACAAAATGTTTAAGTTCTTACCAATCGCTTTGAAATTTTGCCACAACGTTGCATTTGAATAGAAGCGTGCTTCTGTATGGATATCATTACTTTTTTTTAACCTTACGTAAGGATAAACATGTTTCCCGCCAAAATGCCATAGGGATGGATAAGTTTCCCGCCAAAACGCTTCATTAACAAATAAGCAAAGTGAGATCAACCAATCATTGATTCACTGCTAGATAATAGTAGACAGTAATCTATTTATATAAATAAAAATGTAAATGTTCGTTATGGCTTTTGACACAACATTGCAAGTTCTTTATCGACTGATTTGAAATTTTGAAATAACGTTGCATTCGGATAGGCGCGTGTTTTTATATAGATATATCTACCTTTTTTTTTTTTAACATGTTGCACCTGTGACAGGTTAAAGTAGCTGAGCGGATATTTTTATTTATATAGACTAGCTGGACCGTCCATGTAGAGTGTGGCCGGATACAGTTCGTATTTAAAAATAACAGCAAAAATTAAATTATGCAAAACAATGAAAAAATTTTTACTTGTTTACTCATTTTAAAAAAAAGTGATAAAATAATAAATTGTCGCGACAAAAAATTAAGGATTTAAATTTGACTGGTTCATTTTTCAAAATTTCTCTTTCCAGGATAGAGAGAGAGAGGAAAAAGAGGAAGAGAGAAAGAAAGGGGAAAAGATTAGGGATGAGATTTAATCATATCACATTTATTTGATATGCTATCAGCATTCGCATAAATTCTCGGTCAGTGTTTGTTTGTTCAAATCTTTCATCTCTGAATAAATCGATCAAGATGAATATAAATTTTCTTTCTAATTTATTTATCTATTTATTTTTTTCCATTATATTATAATGTGCGAAAAATATTTGCGAATTTCATTTAAAAACTTTTATCTAAATTTCCAAAGATTTTCATCACTTCATCTTACTTTTTCATAATATTATTAATTTTTTTTTATTATCGGAACCCTAATCTGATCATCTGTTACCAAAGCATTCAAAAATCCCTTGCTTCACCATTTCCTCTTGTTTTTTTCATTCTTTTCTTCAGTAGCTTATGATATATTACCCATTATTGAATAATAGCAGTTAAAAAAAAAAATTCCATTAATTTCGCAATAACACAAAATTAAATATAAATTTTAATTTAAACTTTTAAATTTTGTAGAAATTTTGAGAAAAATTCCTTTTAAATTTTAGTTCGAAATTTCATTTCATGAATCAATCAATTTTTTTTTAAATAAAATTTAGAAAATTTTGCTGAAATTGGATTCCTTTTTTCAAAAAATTTATTAATGATATAAACTGAAAAATTTGAATGAGAAAAAATATTTTAATTATTTCCCATAAATTGTTTGAGATATAATTAAAAATCCTGTTTTTAGTTAATGATCAATCGAAATGGAGATGTATTATTGAATTTGATTTCAAACTTCATTACACGTCTTTTTTTACCCGTCGGGTATTAACCAATTTTCTCGATTTAATTACAATAAAACGGAACAAACACAACATTCATCTCTAATTGTTCCAGCAATATTTGATCGTTATTTGAACAGAAATGAAAATTGCAAGTAATGATGTAAAAAGTTAAGTTAAAAAAAAAAAACCAATAAATGACGGTAATTAGATAATTGAGAAACAGTTAAATTAAGAAATTAATGTAGGTAAACAATTTAAGTTTAGATTATTTCAGATTAAACTGTATCTTATAAATTGTTTAAATTGTTTTGTACTATCCAATTTAAATAATTTAAATTTAAATCCTTAACTTAATCACCCATTTCATATTTAAATTGAATCTTATATTTAAATTCTTTAAATTATCTTTTGTTTTCCAATCCGAATAATCTGAATTTAAATCCTTTACTTTTATTCCTATATATTAAGCTAAATAAATTTATCTTTTTTCAACCATACGATGCATTTTAAAGCTTTTATATTAAAATAAAATATTGATTAATGTATTATAAATTTGGAATTTTTTAATTTTTGAAAGTTTCCACTTTTGGAAATTTTTTTGGCAATTCTTTTTTTAAACTTTGAAAATTACATAACGCTTTTTATTGTGCTGTGATAAGAAATTATTATTATTAATTACGAAAAAAACATTTACCATCGCATTTATAAACCATGAAATTTTTAATCATTCATGTAAGAAGTGAAAAATTCTTAAATTATTCCTTCTAATTTTGATTATATCAGCAATAATTTAGATTCTTAATTATTTGTATTTAATTAGTATAATTTATTTTTATTTCTAAATAAAAAAATCAAAAATTTGCATGCAACTAAAGTGCCGAAAATTATTCTTCCAGTAGCTATAATTTATATTTCATATTTACGAGGAAAATTATTATAATCTAAAAATATACTTCATGACAATAATCTGTTCAATCAATTTATTTCGATCCAGTCACACTTACAGAATTTCATTTTCGATACGAAATTGTCCAATTTTAAAATCAGATTTGATCTTATCCCAATGGTACAAATTTATTATTTAATATATATTTGTACAGAAGTGAAGAAAAGTTTTTGTTTACAGTTTAATCCATTTATGGAAAGTTTCAATCGTAAATTTCGGAGATTGTTATCAAAATTGGTATGGAAGTGGTACAGATTGTAATTTTGAAGCCAATGAACCAACTGAAATGAAATATATTTTGCCTGAAAATTGATAATAATGATAATAATAAGAAAATAACAAAAACAATTATCTTTTTTAAGCTCTGAGATTACACAATACCATTTATTGGTATACCATTTGTTGATTAATGATTATTACTAATTAAGGAAAATTTCATCACTAATTAAGCTAATGAACTATTTTATTGATGCTAAATTTATAATTAATATTGGATAGGAAATTAATATTAAAAATAAAAAATGAAAAACAATTTAAAAATTCGTATATTTACCTGTATCTTCATATATTTTATTGTCGAATTAATTCAAAACTTTATCATTACATTTAGCACTAAAAATTTTCAAATTTAAAAATAATCGCGATACGAGAAAATTATAAAAATGGATGGCTAAAAATATATTCTATTGATTATTTTAAAAGTGATAAAACATATAAAAATATGTGCATTTTATCTATTCTACTAGAATGATAAGAGTTAGATAAGTAAATTACATTAGTAATAAACAAAAATAGAAATAATAGCAACAACAACAATACAGTAATCGTTTCGAACCTAAATTAAATAAAAGAAAATGAGATAGGCGAGAAAAGAGATAAAATAATCTTATAAATAAAAGGCAACAAAAATATGATAATTTCACTCAGATATTTAAATTAAAGCAGGAGAGAGAAAAAGAGAGAGATGAGGTAAGAATAATTGAAAAATTATTGTTTATTATATTATTTTGATTTTTTTTCTGGCTAATTTATTAATTATTTTGCTTTTTTTCTTTTTAGCTAATTCTTTCTTGTCGATTATTCATTTCTTATCGATCAATAAAAGATCATTCATATTTAAAACTTGGAAATATACGATTTCAAAATTTTTGCTTCAAATATTTTTGTTAATAGTATGATTTGTTTTATCATAAATACAACATTATCAAAAACAATTCTTTTCTTTCTTATCCATAACTGATATGATTGTTTGAATTTATATTAAATTGTAATACTATTGCTAATCAATTTATAATTATTTTTATCCTATATCATTTGCTTAAATAATTAATCAGTTATTAGAGACTGTTACTTTTTATTTTGGAAACATTGCAAAATTATCATCATTATGACTTTTTGTAATTAGTTATAAATCGAAAATTACTAGTCACTTCTAGTTTTTATTAATTAATAATTAGATTAGAGATAATTTGAATCAATGATGATAATTTCATCTGAATAAATTAGGATAGATTAAATTGTCACTATCAGTTCTTATCATAACAAATAAATATTGGTAAAATTTATAGTAATTACGAATAAGGAATTCAATAGATGATGACAATTTTTTATCAATCAAATAAACAAATAAAATTTTTATTATTGATTATCAATTATCTCGTTTTGACAAATAAATATTGACGAAATAGATCTCAATGAAAAAATTAATTTTTGTTTCGTTTTTTAAAACGAAATTTCAATTCTATCCGTTATGCTATTCAATGTCAATCGTATAAAAAGGAAAGAGAGAGGGAGAAAAAGAGAGAGAGAGGGAGAGAGAAAAAAAAAGCAACAATAAATACGACAGTTTAATTAATTTGATTCAATTTTCGTCATTAAAGAATGACAAATATGCATGAATCTTTGAAAAAAAAAAAGTTTTTTCTTTTTAATCTAATCATTGCTGATTTTACAAATTTATTTTTGAAGAAAAACGAAAAACTTGAATGGTTCTATAAATTATCACGTAACTACTATAACGTAATTTTGAATTATTAACATGGGTCAAATAATACGTATTTAATGTAATAATCATTTAAAAAATGTAATTTGTTATATGAAAATTGTAAAGATTTAACGTTATGTTTAGACATGAAAATAAATATCAATCAATTTAAAATAATAATTCTTTCTATTTGACTTTATAATTTATTTTTTTTCCATCATTGTCTTCCTATGTCACATTAATTAGTAAACTAACAAAAGATAAGGATATGTTAATTTGTGACAAAACAAATATTGACGTCTCATTTGTGTCATTTCATTAAATCAAATAATATTTGAATTCAATAGTTTAAATCGAATTATGAGCACGTATGAATCTTTTATGAAAAAAATTACTTGAATATTAATTTTAGACAAGAAATGTCCATTCTGTCATTTTGAAATTGATCGAAAATGGACTGACTACTAAAGGATTTAATTCTCTATTTCGATAATCAAAATGAGCTATCATTTCCATTTCTATCCTCTTATTCTGGCTTTTTCGGATTGAAATTTGCTTATCCGGTATGAAATGTAAAAAATGAAATTCAGTAGTAGCGATAGTCGACGGAAATCATTCATGCATATTTGTCCTATTAACTCAAAATGGCTTTTGCTGCATTTTTCAATCAAAAAGTAAAATTGGATGCTAAATTAAACTATTCATTTATTTCGAAATTATCCCGTTGCTCTTATTTCGAAATTACTCTATCAAACTTGCAAAGTTTTGCTTGAAATTGATCAAAGAATATTCTAATTGGATGAAACGGATCCAAATGACGGGCCAAATAGAAAGGAGGCCAAGTATGGCGAAGAGAGTGAGATTAAAGATCAATTTGACAAATCAAAAAATGTCTTTTCAAGCTTTTATCTCTCCCACTTCCTCCTCAATTATCTCTCTTTTTTTTTTCGATCAATCCTTCTCCATGGAACAGGGAAAGATGTCATTTTCATCGCTGTCATTCTCCATATAAATGTGTGTGCTTTTGTGGTTGTTCTCTCTGCGTGGGCGAAGCAGATTTCCTTCTGCAATCTTGTACGCGTGGGAGTATGCACTGCAAACGGGTGTGCACATGTATATTCGTGTGCATGTGCGTGTACGTGAGTGAATGTACGTGCATATATGTGAACGTATATGTGCACGAGATTGAAAGCGGACGCAAGTGCATATATATGGATGTCATGTGCGTAAATACAGTGGTGTACGTGTATATATATTTGAGTGTACGTGCATATAGGTATGTGAGTGGGTGTGAATGTGCAGAGACATGAATGAGTTGTACACGCATATACGTGCATGTGCATATATTTGCATTATATGCGCGTTTATGTAGGTGGTTTGCATGTGCAGATATGTGAGTGGGTGTACATGCATATATGAATGTTATGTGCGTATGTGCGAGTAAGATGTACGTGCTATATATGAATATGCGTACATTTACGTAAGTTTACGTGCAAATTTGTGTATGTGGAAATATGTGTGTTAGTGGATGTGGATGTGCATATACGTATGTGAATGAGTGTGTATGTACATATATGTATGTGTGCATGTGGATCAATGGGTGGTGTATGTATGCATATGTATACCAGTTTGGAAGACTGGGCGGATCGTTAGTTTCACAGGCCGTCGGTTGCCCGTAAATTGTTCACGCGACAGTCACCGCTAAGGCTTGTAGTGTTCGTTCTTTGTAGGATTGTTAATAATGGATGAAGGAAGTTAATGTCTCCTTTCACTTTCTCTCTCTCTCTCTTTCTCTCTTTCTCTTTTCCTCTGAATAAATATTTTTCTCTCTCTGTCAAGGCAGATTCATTTTTATTCTCATCAAAATGCCTTTTTTGAAGTTTGCTTTTTTTTGCCAGCTGAAATTTCCATTTTTCTTCTGAAATTCACTTTCTTTTTCAATTTTCAAACTTCCTTTCTGTAGTTTTATTTGTTTCGTTTCTTTTACAAAATAATCAATTGTATAAAAGAATAAATTTTTTTATAAAATTTTCGTATCTTCAAATTGGTAATGTATGGAAATATAAAAATTGGCATTTTTTTTTCTTTTTTGGAAATTATTTTAAAAAATATCAATTTTTTGTCATTTTTATGAGAAAATTTCCCAATTCATTCCTTTTGCTTTATGAATTTACTTATATATTCGAAATTTACATATAAATAATATGTAAATTTCACAATTACTATTGAAATTATCATTTATTATCGCATTATTGTCACATTTTCCCTTTTTTTCTTTCTTTTTTTTCTTTTTTTCTTACAAATTTACAATTTCTGCCAATTATTCATGCAATCATTATTGAATGGAAAAAGGAAAAAATAGTACGAATGGAATTGCTAAAGGAAATAGCCAATAGGATGTATGAATGAGGAAGCATATTCCCTTCAATTATTATTTCACTGCTAATTATTAATTAATTATTGCTATTACTATAATCATTACTACCACTACTACAACTGTTGCTATTACTGCAGCAGTTATTGTTGTTAACTTTTGATGCTACAGTCCCTACTACCGTTACAACCATTACTGCTACTACTTTTACTGCAATTATTTTTGTAATTATTAATTTCTACTGCTACTACTATTGCTACTGCCGCTGCAGCGACTGCTGCAGTTATTTTTTGTAGCTACACGTAGGAATAATGCTAAATGCTAAAAAAAGAAATAATAGTAAAAAAAAGCAGATGCAAAAAATGCTGAAATCTGCATCAGTTACGAATTTAACATTATTTCTACATATACTATTCACCACTACTACTGCAGCAATTATGAATTCTAGCATTATTTCTACATCTACTGCAACTACTGCTGCAGCCGTTCACTGTAATCACTACTGCTTAAAACAGTTAAATAGCATTTTTTGAATCGTTCGTTAATTATTGAATCGGTAGCGATCATTGTGTTAGTATTGATTGTTATTAATCGATAACAATGATTCTTGCATTCGGAACATTTTCTGTAACGAAATTAGCATATTCGTTCCGTTCCATTATTTCTCTATGATAAATGAACTTTTTTTCCTGTTCTCTCTTTCTTTTTTCTTCTCTCTCCCTCTTTACCTCTCCTTCTATTTCTCTTCCTTTTTTTTTTGACTTTTAAAAGTAATTCACTTATCCAATCCTTTCTATTATGTTCATTTTTGCTTTATATTCATTTCTTCTCTCTCCATCTCTTTTTCTTTTTCTCCTTTTCTTTCACTTTTTCTTTGATCGATAGAAAAGTTGAATCCTATATTTTTGGAGAAATTTTTTTTTGTTAAATGTTGTATAAATAGGAAGAGGAGGAATATAAGTGATGGAATTGATAAGGAATGATAAAGAAAGTGATTGGTGAAAATAATTTTGAAAAAATATTTTATATATCTGAAACATTTCATCATATATGTATGTATTTTACCTCGTTTTTATTTCACTTTAAAATAAAAATTTTATTTTTCTCTTAAATTCGCATAATTAAAAAATTTGCATAATTGCTGAAAAAAAAGATAAATGAATGATATATTGGGATTAGGATAAATCATTTGCTCATTTGTTGATCAATAATTAATCAATTATTTATATCAGAATGAAACATAAAATATTTGAAACTGAAAAAAATTTCATAAATTTAACATTTAATCATTTTTATTCTTTTTCTTATTTATTGAATGCGAAAAAGACGTATATTTTTTGTTTATGTATGTGTATTCATTATGGGTTACGTGAGAAAAACACGCTTACGTGGTAGACATTTAATTTAAAAATTATTTTAAGGACTAATCGTTGGCTGAAAAATTAATTCAAATCATTATTCTTGCATCATTTTCGAATTCATTAATGGTATAAATACTACTAATATTTCCATCTTATATTTAGCTTTTTTCACGTCTATTCTTTTAATGTTCACATTTATCATTTATAATGTAAAAATAATTATGTGAACATTTTGAGTAGCATGTTATGATGGAATTATTATTATTATTATATTTATATCTAACATTATTATCAAAATTTTAATATTTATGAATATTAACAAAAACTGGTTTCTTGTTATTCGGGATTAATTTTATGATTGATAAAATCGTTGTGAAATTATTGCCATTATGTTTCTTGATTCGATTAATAATGAGACTGAAAAAACTTTCCATTAAATATCAGTTCTAAAAAGTTCAAAATTATTGCCAGCAAAATATAAATTTGAATGTTTAGCTTTTAAATATTTTTAACTACTTCATGTATCTTTTAAGAATTTTTTCAAAGAATTTGCAGTTTTAACCTTTCAAATATTTATATTTTTTGAAATATGAGAAGTACTTGATTTTTTATTATTGTTAATATTAATTAATGTGCCGGTAATATTTGAAAAGAAGGAATTATAGATAATCTTTAAATTAAAAACGAATTATCTGCTTATTGTTACTAATATTTTGATTTATGATCATGAAGCAGTATCATATATTTTCACATGTTTTTATAAGAAATATGATATCAATCATTTTTAGAAGTAACATTTTTGAATAATTTATAATTTTGAATAATTTGATGTATCAAATTTTCACCATGAAATTTAAGTGAACATTTATTCCAATTTTTAACAGTTCATTCAATATGATTCGATATGTTAAGTTTAATAAGACATAATAATTCTGTTTCTTTACAAATTTCGATTAACATATTTCCGGAATCTATCGATGTTGTTGTATTACTTTTTTTCTTTCATATTTTTTTTTTCTTTTTATTAAAAAGTTGAAAAAGAAAATCAACTTCGGATCGAATCGGATAAAAAGAATTGAAGTAAGAAATAGATGGATTAATAAAGAGATGAATGATTGATTGTAAGGTAAAAAGTTGACAAAGAGAGAGAAGGGAAATCACAGATCATTATAATCATCATTGTTCATTTTACTATAATTATTACTTCTCTTTCGTTTGATTATCACAGAAATGAGCGGATCGTTTTTGTGGCGACAAATGTTTGAAATTTTTACAATCAAATACAAAAATCATTTAAAATATATACTTGAAATGAAAAAAAAGGAAGAAGGAATTCGCTTTTATCTTTGTTCTTCTTTTCCCTCTTTCTTTTTTTTCTTTTTTCGCTTTTTCTCTCATTAGTCTTATTAGATAATTGTGACTTTTAAGATTGGAAATTTTAAGCTAAACTAGTTTAATTTAGGTTTAAATTATCCAAATATTAAGAGAGCGAAGAAAAAAACATTTCATACCAAATATTTTTATCTTTCTTCTTCTCTCTCTCTCTTTTTCTCTTATTGATCCTCTTAACTATTGAGATTGTTAAGATTGCAAATTTTAAGCTGAACTATTTTAATATTAAGTTTAAATTATTTAAACATTAAATTGGGGAAAGAAACTTTTTACGATATTTTTAGTTTTTCCTTCTTTATCTCTCTCCATCTCTTATTGAACCTAATAAATGATTTAGATTTGTTGCAAATTTAAACTAAAGCTAGTTTAGCTTAAATTTAAATTATTTAAATATTTGATTGGAAGAAAGAGGGAAAAGAAATGGAAAGAATAAGTGATTAAAGGTAAAAATGTTATTAAGAGGGAAGGAAAGAAATGAATAAAACTGCAAAGATTGTTGTAATATGTTTGATGGTGGTATACTTACCAAAATGTTTTGTTATTTTTCCACTTTGATTACGAACCTTCAAGTTTTCTTTAAGTATCATTCCAATCTATTTCCACTTAACTATCCCATCAATTCTTTCAAAACTTTTCATCAAATAGCTATACGAAAAATTATAGGTAGTAAATGGTGTTACTTGAACTTCAAATTTGATTTAAATTTGAAATTGAAAAGCTTTCGAAAGAATTTTAATTAGCTGAAAATGATATATAAAATTATTTTCTAATCCTGTTAATGGCAAATTCAGTATAATAAATTTCTAATAAAATAAACAAGTCGAATAAAATTAATTATTTACATTTTCGACAATTTAATTACTAAGAATTATTATTAATTTAACATAACTATCCACTAATTTATAAACTTACTTAATGCAAAAGCGCTTACTTCTCTCAGATCTGGATTAAATTGTTTTTTTTTTTTTTGAAATATTAAGTGGAGAAAATTGTTAAATTTCTTTTTAAATTTTTAAAATTTCGAGAATATCCGAAAATTTTATGGTTTTAATTAAAATATACCAAATATTTTGATAATGCTCAGTTTCCTTTCATTGTTAATTTCTTAAAATTTCCCGTAATTTTTGTTGTTTATGTTTATTATTCCTGCATCATATTTATGCTTGAAAAGTTTTTTCTTTTTGATTTTTTAATAATTTTTTAGCTTTTTACTTCATGATTTTTCAATTTCATAAAAGATTGATAAGTGTATTTATATATTTTTTGATTTTTCTTATTAATTAGCATCAATGGAATGCATAAATTCGGTATAAAATTTATTGTTTGAATGATATCAAATAATTAATTAATTATAGCTGCTAGAAGAAAGAAGAAAAGAAGTGACAAAAAAAGAAAGAAATAATAAAAAATGTCAAAACCGGAAAAAGCTGGAGCGCAACAAACGTCACTTCTTGACGTACTCAAGAAAAAGATGCGTCAAGCTCGGGAAGAAGCGGAAGCAGCAAAAGATGAAGCAGATGAAGTGAAGCGGCTTCTGGAAGAGGAACGGAAGAAACGTGAAGATGTAAGTATGAATTTAAATGTCTTTTTGTATATTAGATAAATTTTAATGTTTTACATCAGTGCTTGGTAAAAAAGATTTAAATAAAGCATGATTTCAATTTTAAAGTTGAATAATTTCAAATTTATTTTTCGTAATTAATTGATTTTTTTTTTTTTTTTTTGAAGTCATTTAATCGATTTTATTCGATCATCCAATTATTAATCATCCAAATTAGTTAATTATTAGTTTTTGCTTGAAAAGCATTTAACAAATTCATGTTTAAATTGAAATAATAAATTTAATTTTTTTTTTCTGAAAATTCAATGATGTTTTTGCGAAATTCAGTGTTAAATAATGCAGTAGTTAATATGCTAAATAATGCAGTTATGACAGATAATGAAGTAGTTGATGTGATAATTGTGATTAAAAAAAAAAATAATGACGAAATAGTAAAATTTGGTTATAATAAATAGTAAAATAGTTGATAGTTTTAAAAGATTTTTTTTTTCTTTTGGTACAGTGATGATTGAGATAAGTTGATATTTCTTTTGATTATTCAAACATATACTCAATTATCTGTTTACTCAATTTCAAGTTACTTATTTGCTTAGTTCGAAAATGTTCTTCTAATTCCAGTTTTCATAGATAATTTTTCACATTTTTCTCTCCGAGAAATGTTATATCTTATTCATTGTTTACTTTTCCATCATATTTATGTTTTATATAATTTTAAAATTAATTTGCATAACGTAAGCAAAAAAAAGAAAGAAATTATGCATA